>VYZT01001347.1:253-16045 GCA_013400735.1 Pomatostomus ruficeps | reverse complement strand
CTGAGCCCAGGGTGAGCTGGAGCGGTTGTCACAAGAGCAGAGCACTTGGCAGAACCCAGAGCTGGTTGCCAGCTGGGAGCTACATCTTCCCTCAAGGACTTTGGAGAAAGGACAGACAGAAAAGCTGCACTCACTGGGCTGGACGGAGAGTCTGGTCCCCAAGCCAAAGGTCAGCTTGCCGTAGCCAGAGCCATATTCACACAGCATTTCCTCTCCTTACAAAAACCCAGCAAGGCACTGCAGAGCTGCACCTCTGCCCCAGCCTTTGCCCAGCCACAGCCACGCTGGGATGGGCAGCAGAAGGGACACAGAGCCTCACACTGAGTGCTGTGCCCACAGGGATGCAGGGGCACAGGACAGAGCCTCACACTGAGTTCTGTGCCCACGGGGATGCAGGGGCTCAGCACAGCCCTCCCTCGGCTGCTGGGGGCTTTGGGAGCTGGCCTGTGGCCACTTTGTGCATCCCAAACACAGAGCAAGAGGTTTGGTTTGGACACCCCCTGAAAGCAAAGTCCACCCCTGGACATGGACACACAGACATAACCAAAACCCTCTAAGGGACCCAAAAATGACCTCAAACAGAAGAGAAAGCGCAGAAGCAGCGCTGGACTTACGTGGCCGGACAGTGAGTCTGGTTCCAGAGCCGAAGACAGGTTTGTAAGTACCCGATCCTGTATTCACACAGCATTTCCTCTCCTAACAAAAACCTGCCCAACCTGCAACACTGATCACCCATAGCCCAATGAGACAGGGCTGAACGTCACGAGAATTCAGCTACAGCCTGAATTGGAGAACTCCCATGATCTGCCTGTGGGATCAGGAGCACTGCTGGACCTGTGGATGCAAACCCCGTTTGGGAGCTCTGCTGTTTCTGCCCAAAGCCAAAGCTGTCTCGGAGGAGGGACCGTGGTGTGTAACCCCACAGCTGAAGGAGCACCAGCCCAGGAGGGGCATCCTGGAAATCTCGCTGGGCACGGGGCAGTTTTGCTCCACATGGAAGGAGTTAACAAGAAAAGGGGTGCACTGATCAGCTGAAACTTCAAGCCGTGTCCCTTTGCCAAGGTGAGCTCGTGCCAGGGCTCACAGAGCAGTTTTCAGCTCAGCAAGAACACAAGCTCATCCACAGGCTGAGAGAGAAAAACAACCCCTGCTGGCATGGCCATGGCACAAAATTCCCTGAGCAAATGCGGTCAGGAGCCCAGACTGCCCTTCTGAAAGGAAGGACACGGGTCACCGACAGGGTAACTGAGGACATACCTCAACACACCTCTTTTCAGCACATACCACCAGTATGACTTTCTGTATCTTTCTTCTTTATATATATAATATTGAGCAAAAAAAAGTCTAAACCTTACTTGGTTTTACCCTTAGCTGCACTCTGCTTTCAAAGGTGACTTTGTTTCCGTAGCTGTTCACACAGTATTTGCCTTCAAAACAAAAACCCTCTCTTGCCTCCAGTACCTAATTAGGTCCTGCTTGACATTCTTTTTGACTTGGTCTACCCAAGTAAACTCCTTGGCAACTTTAACTTACAACTCCTGTAAAGATTTCTCCTGGTTGATGGTCTCGTTCAGTTTGGACAGAGATGGCCACTGAGTGAAAGTTTTCTCCTTCATTCACGCAAAGAAATCCCACAGCAAAATTCCTCCTTCAGCATGAGATCAGCATTAGAGTTCCCCTGAACTTTCCTGCATGGCTTCCAAACACATTTCTTGATTCCCCAAACAACAAATGCTCTGCCGGTTCCAACCTCTTTCCATGACAGCCCATTTTTTTTTTTTTTGTCAAGGAGCACAAATCTGGATGGAAACCTCCCTGCAGCCAGACACAGGAGCAACAGGGCAAAGGCTAAGGCAGTTTTCCCAGCAGAGAGGGAACTGCAGCTCCTGGGAATTAATGAAGACCTTGCCTGGGTTCTGGACAATGGAAATAAAAGGACAGTGAGAGGTCTGCAAGTCTGGGAGATTTCTGGGAACTGGTAATAGTGAAGAAAACAACTCACAAATGTCACAGTTCCCAATGACACATAAGGCACAGGAAAATCCAGCCCCAAAACAAGGTATTTAGCTTTATACCGATTTTTTTTTCCTGAGGCAAGATCAACCTGTGACCTTCAACTGCTCTCAGAAGGAAAGAACAATGGAATTTCAATGGCTGTTTCAATGCTTTCTGGAAAGAGGAATTAGGCTTTCCTGTCCTTAACTCCCTTCAGATTTCCTACCTACCTGGTCTCACCCTCAGTTGTGTCCCACTTCCAAAGGTCACTTTCCAGGTAGATCCTGAACTCGCACAGTGACACACTCACTAACAAAAACTGCACCCAGCTTTGGGTCCACACAAACATATGTTTTTCAAAGGAGATCAAGGGGAAAGCAGATGTCACCCTTGCGACATACATTTGAGTCTAAATTAGGATGTTTTGCCAGCTGCATAACTCTGATCTTTCCATACAGAAACAATTCTGAATGCAGGAGAAAACCAACCCCTATTAGCATAACACAGCTGAAGTTCTTGGAGAGTTTTTAAGTGGAACAATTTTTGCAATGTTTAGGAGACAGGAGAATTTCAGCCTTGCATTTATAATGAAAAACAACTATTTGTTTTCAGATGTACCTGATTTCAGAATTAGCTTTGTGCCTCTCCCAAAGGTGAGTTTCCAGGAAGACTCAGTTATCCCACAGTAATCAGCCTTCATACAAAAATGGTAAAGGAGAGAAGCCTCAGCCTTGAACAGCCAGAACTCACTGTCTGACATTTCAAAAGGGGATACAATTTCCACCACTTTTTAAAACAACCAACAGAGGTATTTCTAAAACTTCTCAAGGTCTAAAGGAGTCAGGCAGATCAGGCAGCTGATCAATCTCAGAAGCTGAGCAAGGGGCGAGACCCGTAAGAGAAAGAAGCAAAGAAAAACCAAACAGCCAGAAACTTGCAGAGAACACCAACCTAAGGTCCAAATTTCCTTGTTTGTTTAGTTGACAATGAACCCGGTAAGGGATCCAAGCCCAAGCCCCAAAACCAGCTCCATCTAATCTGGGTACATAAAGGTTTTCACGTGTGCTCATCTCAAATCCATTCCCCGAGGGGTTCCTCTGACTGAGGTGCTGGCACAACACAAACCCAGTCAATGATTTTTGGCACAAGAGCAGCTCCTGAGCTGTTCCACTCACAGCAACAAGGCAAAGCTAATTAGTTAGAAGCTCATTGTGCTCCCCTTCCCCGTGCCATCTTTCCTTCAAGTTGTAAAGAAGCTTTCTCCTCTGTATTTTAAGGATGATTTAAAAAAAACCTAAAAGATTCAGTCTGCCCTTGGTGAGGAGATACCTACCGGGCTTTACCAGCAGCCTGGTTCCACTTCCAAAGGTCAGTCTGTCTGCATTTCCTGAGTACGCACAGCCAAACACTCCCTTACAAAAACCCCCGTGCTCCTCTGCACATCTCAGCTGCCAGGGCAGGAGACTCAATTTGTCATCAAAATAAAGCTGTGTGTGCAAAATGCCTGATAGAGATCCCCACAAAATGAAGGCTGGGGTGTCTCTGCTCTGTCTCCTTGCAGGTTTTCTGTCAATACTTTTACAGGTCTCAAAAATGAAGTGCCCTGATCACGGAAGGTTTGGCATGGCCAGGAACAAGCTCAGGCCCTCCCTACAGAAATCACGGAGCTGTCATCTATGTTCCCAGCTGTGCTTTGGAAGGACAGACACTACCAGGAGCACTGCACTCCCCAGTCCTGAATTGTTTTGCTGGGGACAATATCTGGCAAGGACGCCTGGCTCAGCATTTCACATGAGCAGAACTTCTGCAGGCTCTCCTGTATCTGTTAATAGCTATTAAATTACTTTTTTATAGGACAGAGGCTTGCCAGTTCTCTGCAGAGCCAACTTCTCCTTTCTTAGTCATGTAATTCCACACCTGAGGAGACCTTGTGGTGCTCTTCAATTGGGATAAATGTGAAAAGCACAGAGAAAACCCATTCTTTTACCCTGTCTGCAGTATCTCCTTCTACCAAGGAATACCATGAAGGTCAAGCAACTTGAGAAATGAGGCAGCTCTGTAGTTTGGTGAAAGATTTGTCATCTCTCTGGCACTCTAGGCTGATTTCCATGGTTTCCATTTTGCTGGGAATTTAGTCCCTGCATCCTTTGTGTGAATAGAAACTTATTGCAATTCCTGAAGGACTCCTCTCATAAGAGCTACTCCCCATGAACTCACAGACCTCACAAAATAACCCCAGACTTCTTCTTGGTTCCACTAAATGTCCCAGCCACACTCTCATTCCGCCCTAGAAGCCGTAGATACAGAAGGAGATTCCCCTCCCAGGGCAGGTACCAATTCCAAGCACCAATTCCAATACTTCTCAAAAAAACTCTCATTCACATCTTGCACTTACTTGGTTTAACGCTGAGCCTCGTTCCTTTGCCAAACTGCAGCTTTGCAAAGCTGCTTCCTGAATTCACACACCATTTAATTCCTTTGCAAAAACCTTTCCTGTTCTGCAAATGCACAGAAAACACTTAAACTCCTGCTCTGTGATGATTTCTGGACAGGAGTGAACTTAAATAATCCCATGCCAGAATTCCTGAGCCTGGCAAAGAGAATCAAGGCATATATTTGCCATCCCAATAAAATGTTTCCATTCTGTGAGCTACCTGGACTGGAAAGTGCTTCCATCCTGACTACAAACCTCTGTTCTTCACTAAGAACTCAGACCATATCTGCTCCCTGAAATATAAAGAAGAGAAAGAGAACTTGCCCTTGTAGTCAGGTAATTAACCATACTGCTAATGAGTTTCTGGGATGGATATGCTCATTTCATCTATTCATTGCATATCCTGGATGGTTCCACACATTTTTAAGTGGATGATTTGCTCATGTGAGGTTTTCAGAAATGCAATAATGAAGGTGTCATGAATGCAAGCCCACGTAATTCTACTTTCTGCACCCAGTCAGGGCACAGATCACTCACTGCATCCTGAATAAGATCAGGATCAAATCAAATCTGTAGCTGAATTAATCTACACATTGTAGTGCTCACTTGGGTGAGCCTTGTGTTTCCTCCTGTTATTTTCTACACACCACTGTTCATGACCAGCATTCCCCCCTCCTCCAGCATTTCCTGACCTTTGGGAAAGAGAAATGCTTATCACAGAATTCACCTGTGAATCTGAGGCAAAATCTGACCGAAACACCATTGTGATCATAAATCAGGAATCAGGACTTACTAAAATTATTCAGCCTGACCTCTAAATAAGACAGGCAGGAAACCTGAGAGTAAGACTCCTGATTTGAGATCATCACAACTGAAGAAGAATCACACTCTGTGGATCTGCCTGATGGACCAATAATTTGAGCTGAGTTCATTTGCAAAATACCTGGCAGAGTAGGAAGGTAAACAGGTACAAAAAGCTGCTTCCTTAACCAGACTACCCTTGCTTGTTGTCACAACTGTCTCCTATTTAAACATCTGCTTTCTTCCTCCTACCGTTGCACTGCCTGAGAGTTCTCTATAAAAATAATCTCTAAAGTTTGAACTTAATAATTTCCCAGCTGGTGAGTTGCGGGACCCACCTATAAAGAAACAGTTGTGCCTTTCACAGTTCAAAATGGGAAAAACCCAAAACCAACCAGTCAGATGTACATAAATACTTTACAGGAAATGCTGTCTGGACTGGTTGTGTTCCTTTCTTCCTCGGGTATTTTATTTAAATTTTGACTGCAAATTGGAGATTTTCCTAACAACAAAGGTTTGTTCTGATTTCTTTCTATGAAGCAAAAATAAAGTTCATTTTACTTTACTGATTCCTGTTTCTCAGGTATATCTGCCTCACAAGTGCCCATTTTATCCCAGGTATTGAACAGACAATGAAGTCATTCAGCCTGATAAAATGAGATTATTTTAAATAGTTTGAATATCTGAGCCTCAGAGGGAGGTCCTTTAGACTCCAATTACTTCTTGATTGTTGAACTTGCCCAAACCATGCAGCAGTTTTGAACCAGCACTGCCAAAACCTGTAAATGGGTAGGAAATGAGCAGCTACATGGGTCATAGCCCCTGGAAAAATCTGTGCACTGTGTCAGATATCAGCCTGGGCAGGAAAACCTGGCACTGAGGACTTGAATACAAACTCCTTTATAAAAAGCACCTCACAGAAATTGCAAGGGCAGGGCAGCATTGAACAGACACTGGAATTTATCCCGTCTGTTTGTACTGCTGCGAGGCTCTGGGGGGAATCTGAACTCATCCTTCTAGCTGAGCCTCTGGGAGGAGATCTCCAGGAGCAGAGCACAGGGAACTTCTGGGACGAGATCTCCAGGAGCAGAGCACAGGGAGCCTTGGGAGGAGATCTCCAGGAGCAGAGCACAAGGAGCCTCTGGGAGGAGATCTCCAGGAGCAGAGCACAGGGAACCTCTGGGAGGAGATCTCCAGGAGCAGAGCACAGGGAGCCTTGGGAGGAGATCTCCAGGAGCAGAGCACAGGGAACCTTGGGAGGAGATTTTCAGGAGCAGAGCACAGGGAGCCTTGGGAGGAGATCTCCAGGAGCAGAGCACAGGGAACCTTGGGAGGAGATCTCCAGGAGCAGAGCACAGGGAGCCTCTGGGAGGAGATCTCCAGGAGCAGAGCACAGGGAACCTTGGGAGGAGATCTCCAGGAGCAGAGCACAGGGAGCCTCTGGGAGGAGATCTCCAGGAGCAGAGCACAGGGAACCTCTGGGAGGAGATCTCCAGGAGCAGAGGACAGGGAACCTCTGGGAGGAGATCTCCAGGAGCAGAGCACAGGGAGCCTTGGGAGAGCATCTCCAGGAGCAGAGCACAGGGACATTCCTGCATCCTGCTCTGCTGGGTGCTCCACACCGAACGGGCTCTGGCTGCAGCTGGGACGTGACAAAACCCTGCTCTGGAGTGAAAGCAAAGCTGAAACTCTGCTTGTCGTGAAAAACTTACTTGGAAGCACAAGGAGACGAGTTCCTCCACCAAAGCTGAGCCTCCTGTCACCAGCAGACACACGGTGACTGGGGGCTTTACAGAAACTCTGCAGGATGAACTGAACAGATTCCCAGGCTACTCTCCCACCCCTGGGAAGCAAAATGTCCTGCTGTGCTGGTATCCACAGAAATTTACTTCTGTTGCCTAAATTTTTTGCTAACTAAATCTCACCATAACTGGCAGTATTTTAATACTTTACTGTCCATGTCAGTATATTTTGGGTCTGTAAAAGCAAACGAGTTTTCTATTTCACTTTTTCCCCCCTATTTAAAGTATTTCAGATGAAGCATGGGCACAAAAGACAGAATTTAGCATTGCAACGTTTCTCTGCAACCATTATTGTGTCAACATATCGATTATAAAAGAATAAAAAAAGATTTGTGTGAATCGTTCCATGCCCCTGCCCTTGTAACTCAGTACATTTGAGAAGGGTTGAGAAGGGTTCAGAGAAGGGTTAAGAAAAATCAGTAATGAAAAGGTTTTCAGTCTTATGGACACTCACCAGAACAGAAAAAAAAATTCCTAAACCTTCAGACAAATCAAACATTTAGAAAAAAGAGAACACAGAAGTGTAATTACTAAATTATCCCTCTTCACTTACTTGGTTTTACAATAATTCTTGTTCCTTGTCCAAAAGTTAATTTCCCAATGTTTCCTGTATTCGCACAGCCAGAAAGTGCTTTGCAAAAACCATTCAAAGAAATATATTTGCCTTTTAAACTCCTCCTTCCCTAGAAGAGAAGCCAACTAAACAAAATTGGGAGTAGTAAATGATAATATCCATAGTTTATTATGGAATGAGACTCATGGCTTAACTAAAGACATCACCATGCACCTGTCACACCTAATTGTATTTATCCCTTCCTTTTCTTTCTCCTTTAAACTGGAAACTGATTTTTTATTATAACTCCATCTTAACTGTGTGTCTCCTTTCAGCCATAAAAACATCTACAAGGCAATCCTTCACTAGGAAAAAACCCAAATTTTTTCCCCAATAGCTTATTTCTGTTTGTGAAGGTGAATTACCAGCTGCAGGGAGAACTTAGAATAACGGTGTGTGCAGTAATAAAAGCTTTAATGGACCAGTTTCTACTGGTACCTCCTTTGCTGGCAAACATATTTGGCTTAAAATTTAAAGAAGTTGCTCCCTGGCAAAACACACGGCAGCAAATCGCTTCTGCTTGTGGTAAAGGCTTGGGCCACATCCAATCCCTCAGGCAGGAATGGCCTCAGCCACAACACTGAGCTCCTGCAGCTGAAATGAAGCTGCTTTACATTTATTTCACCTGGAGATAAATTAAAGTTGGGTATTCCTAAAAAACACTGAGTCCTTACCTGCTCCTACGGATGGTCTGATAGTCTACCTCGGGGTGAAAATCCATGGATATTTTTGGATATTTCCTGAACATTAAAACTGCTGGTTGCAAAAACAAACCTAAGAAATTTGTTGGAAGATAAAGACACTCAAGAAAATTTCCATCAATAGATTTCAGTGATCAGGGTCAGGTAAGGACATCCATAAATTCTTCCCAGACTTCTCTATCCCAGTGGTTTTAAAGCCTTCATTAGATATAAATTAAACATCAATTTTTTTGGAATATTGAAATGTTCACACAGCACTCCCTACTTCAGTTCTGGAAATTTAGATTAAGAAAGTTCCCCAAATCATCAGTTAAACCCCATGGGGAGCTAATCCTGGATGTCTTTGCCTGGATCTACAATCCATGCAATCCTCAGAACCTCAGGCACTTCAAATCCTTTCGCAATTCCTTCTGGCTTTACTTTTATGTGCATTCCTCACTCACATTTCAGCTCTTGGTTTTCACCTCAGAAATTACACCCTGGCAGATCTTTACAAAATCCTGGCCACGAAAATTTCTGCTCCACGACAGACTTCCTCCCCTACTTATTAAAAAAGGAGGAATTATGAAATGCTTTTTCAATTTCTAAAGGTAAAACTTGTAAAAAACCTTAATTTGGAAAGAAACTGAGGCTCTGAACTACATGTTCAGGGAAATGAGGTATCCTGAGAGACCAGAAACATCCCACACATAGGAGCTGTCTGAAATTACTGCAGTCCTAGTGTCCCTTATAACCAACAGGAAAACATGGATATTTTTCAAGCACAGTCCTCATCTTGGGGATTTCAACTGAAAAAAAAACCACCTCAAAAAGCACAGAAGATGGAAGCAAAATCCCCTCAGGCTGGCAGATTTGACCTTGAATGTTTTGCATGAAAGAGTAAACTGGACTCACGAGTCTGACAATCTCAAGATGAACATTCACTTATTCTGTGTCTGAAAGACGACACATCCACTGACTCTGGGTAGCTGGAAAGATGTCATTTAGGGAAAAAATTATCTTTAACCCCCTGAATCACAGACACAACATGGTTTGGGCTGAAATGGACCTTAGAGGTCACCTCACTCCTCATGGGCAGGGATGTCATTCCCTGGATCAGGCCCCATCCAACCTGGCCTTGGACACTTCCAAAGCTCATCTCAGCACTATAAAGCGGTTTTGATTCATTTTTCCCTGGTACTTACTTGGATAAATGGAGAGTTTTGTCCCTTGTCCAAAAGTCAGCTTTCCGTAGCTACCTCCGGAGTTTCACTGTGACAAAGAGCTTTACCAAAACTGCTGGCAGGGGCTTTCGAGTAAAAGGAGATCTCTGACTTTGATGTGTGTTCACAGATCTCTCGGGGTGTTTCTTCTCAAGCTTTCTAGGTCAAAACTGAGTAACCTGATCCAGAGAAGGCGACCTGGTCGAGAGAAGGGGGTTGGAATGAGGTGATCTTTAAAGCCCCTTCCAACTCAAACCCCTTAAATGCTTGCAAAAATTCTCATGACATTTCTGTGAGAGAACCCCAGAGCTGTGGGATTCTCACCAGCCCAGCTCACATCTGTCACAGAGGAGATTGTGCTCCATCCTCCTGTGATAGCAGAATTGGAGAAATCGGAATAATGAACTGTGAGCATGAAGATGAACAAGGGAAAGCAAGACAGGAGTGAGATTTCCCTACAAGCACTTTGTCCATCCACCTCAGTGCTTATCTTACCCCAGCTTGCACCAGCCTGCAACGTCAGGCATCTCCCATCAGAACTGTCCAAACTGCTCCTCCAAGTGTCCCTCATCCCCTGAACAGCACCAAAATGATGATGAAACCATAAGGATTTATTCCTCTCTAAGATATGAATTTGCCTTTGTTCTCACATTTCCAGTTTTGAGGGGAAAAAACCCCCAAACTCCAACAATGAAACAACAACCCCCAAACCAAACCAAACCAAACCAAACCAAACCAAACCAAACCAAACCAAACCAAACCACAAACACTTTATAATCTTGTATAATTCAAATTATAGACAGACAATCTACAGAGCAGCTCAGTCCCACATTCTGCCTCTATTTTCATTCCAACAGATGCGCAGAGATCTCTGGAGATTGGCATTGCAGCCCCCAAATTCAGTATTTTCTCTTTCTGGCCTGCACAAGACCAGCTACACATCAGTAACTCTGATAATTTACACGCAAACAGAAGAGTGGAATAAACTCAGACAATTCTTTTTCCTTCACATTGTTTTTTCCTTATTCTTCTTCCATTTTACTCGCTTGGATTTACCCTCACAGGAGTCCCTGTCCCAAAGCTGAGGGCATTGCCATTTCCAACATTCCCACGGCTATGGAAATTATCGCAAGACCACCTCAAAGTGCCACTCTGAACTCCGATTAAAAACCTGTGGAAGCCACTCAGTTCCAGGAACCTTTTACTGTTGCTTCGTAGCTCCTCTGGAATGATCAAGTTCTTTACATTCTTCAGAATTCCTTGGATTTATTATTAAGCTCTTCCTCGACCAAAAATGATTTTCTTAAAACTGGTCTATCACAACTATGAGAAATATTACAAAAATCTAAGAAACTTTACAAAAACCTGACCTTGAAACTTGCTGAGTTCTCACAGCTAAACCATGGGGAATCCCCTGTTTCAGCCTGGTGTAAAATGCTCTGTTCTTCAGGCACTTCTGAGCATTAATTCCAAAATCTCCATCAGAGCAGCTGCTTGAGACAACCACACACTTCTGCCCCAACCACTTTCTTGCTCAGAGTTCTGCATTGGATTTTCACTATAAAATACAAAAGCACATGCTTTTCACCTGACAGGGCTGTAGGGGCTGCTCTAGTGCTGCTGAGAGATAAACCATTAAAACCCGTGCTAAAAGCAGTGAAAATTGGCCACTTTGGCCTCAGGGACACTGGATTATTGCTGATGATGTACTGAGGACAGGAGCTGATTTGCTCCTGTCCGGTTCAGCTGTAAACCAAGAGATTTCATGAAGATATTTTCACTGTTTGAACATGGTCTGTGTATTCCTTGTATTTAAGGAGAAATAACCCATCTTTTAGACCAAAAACAAAACCCAAACAGGGTAAAACAAGCTCAGAAGTTCTTATGCTGAGTGGGTTTTGGTGTGAGATAGAACCCCATTGACAAAAAGTAAGCTGGTATTTGCCACAAGTGTTTTCAGCACCACAGCAAGGTTTGTAAAAAAGAATTGAGTTTAAAAAGAACCAAAGCACACTGGTGCATGCCATTATTTTTTCATCTCATGCATTGGATCTGGATTTTTTTCAAATTGCTGATTTACAGGAGAAAAAAGCATCACAGGATTTTAATTCCAATTTTCCTTTCTCAAATGTAATTTCAAGCCCTTCCACACAGGACAAGTCCACACGGTGTCTCTGCCTCTGAACAGGCAGCAGCTTCCCAACCCTTCCTCATGTAACTCTGGACTGGCAACCACAATCAAATTGCCCAGGTCTGAATTTGCAGAATGACATCAAATTGAAAATATATTATTTAGTAGCAAGGATCTCAGTGGCTACTTGCCTTCAAAAGTTAAACGAACTCGAATCAAAATAAAATGTAAATAATAAAAAGAAAAAGGCATTTACAAATTAATAAAAAAATTAGAGTAAAATAAAAATAAAGTCATTAAAATTAAATTAAGTTGGCCATCTCTGTGTATTAAGTTCATTTAAATGCACAGGGAATAATATGATATAATTTGCTCATCCTCTTTTTTTTCACTTTTTGGAACTGTAAATGGGAGGAAAACCCTTGGAAATTTGATCCCCCATTCCTCCTGGAGAGGAGCAGCTCACCTGAAAGCACCTCCAGCTGCACCCCAGCCACGAACCGCAGCGTCTCAATGAGGAGCCCCACAGCGGCTCTGCCCTTTGCAAAAACACCACCTCCCCAGATCTCACACGTTTCCATGGCACATTTCAAGTTTTAACTATTCCTTATCACACAGAAGTATTGATAATGTTTATTTTAAAGCCATTTGATAATTATACGCAGGGATTAAATACTGAAAGCCATGAAGGATCGATTAAAATAATTAACACCTCTAAAACCAGCCTCACCTTTGTCAGGATGGTAACTGTGCTGGCTGACACAATTGTGATGAAATCAATAATTCTGTACTGGTTGTTGAAATAACTGAATACATGCAGATTTTCCTTAGAGAAAAAAAAATATTCAAAACTTTTACTTTTCCCAGAAATGCAACCTCTCTTTCTGTGTCCCACTCTATACAGAAGAAAAACATTCTGAATGCACATTCAGGATCAGATGAAAAAAAATCTGGGTATCCCTTCCAGAATAGCTTAGTCCATCACTTCCACCCCAGTCAAGCATTTACTCACAGAAAACAAGAAAAAGGAAAAAAATAGAACCAGCAGCTGATGATATTTTCTTCTGAGCTGGCAAGGACAGCCAGGATTTTGTCTTTACTCAGGGGTATCGTGGCTAAATTGAAGTGTTTGGGGTTCCTGCACAGCAGGAACTCCCAGTGTCACAGGGTAACCTCACTTCATAAAATAATCCCTTCTTACCGTGTCCAGGGGAGTTTTGGAATTTTCCAGAGTGCCATTCCCAAAATTACTGAGCAGCACAGCGAGGAAGGAAGGAAGAAAGGAGGGGAGGGAGGAGTGACTATTGTTCAAATTATGAATTAAGCAAAGGGAAACCTTTGTGCCTGCCCATACAGAAATGATTTCTAGACAAATTCATTACCTTTCCAAGCTGTATGTGCAACCTCTACCAATATTTTCAGAAGCTGGCTGAGATGAGGGAGGAAAACCTGCTGAAAAGCAGCAGATCACATCACTGAACAGATTAAATATCCCACCCAGATTTCCAAATACATAAATTTGTTCAACAAATGGAAACTCTCTCTCTCTCTATGCTACTAATGGAAGCTCTATGCAACTAGAACATACATAATTGGAAAATTTTTATATATTCTATAAAATAGATAGAAAAAATTTCACTAATTCAAATTAATTTAAAAACAAGAACAGGCCAGTTCTGTGTATTTAAGGTGTTCCAGCCTCTTCCAAGTCCCTGCCACATTTTAGTACAGAACAAGATTTAAGGGATTTAATTTCTGTCTCCTATTTCACGGAGTGAATTATCCACCAAAGGAGAAGTAATTTTCCCAGAGTCCCCCAGAAGTGCCCGGTCTAAGGCTGGTCCTTAGACACCCCCTCCCCTCGTTGCCTGTTCCATGGGACCCCTCAGGGCTGCTCAGGGCACACCCTCGGGGTCCCGGTGCCTACAGGAGACACTGCAAAGCACAGCCCCCTGAAATCCCAGCTGGATTAAATTAAAGAAGTGTTATATCCCCAGGTCTGTGCCATGCAAACAGACTCACCTGGGGGCAGAAAATGCCAGGGCCACAGGCAGAGCTGATGTGAGAAACCCTCGGCAGACACCGCACAGGTCCGGGGACCAGAGCTGCTGAGAGCACCTCGGCTCCAGCCCTCCTGCAGGAAACAGCTCCTCACAGAATCCTTATCCCGGGGCACCAGGCACTCTGGCATTCACTCATTTTCTTATCAGCCTCATCACTGCCTGAAGCCAAAAGCTGGGGCTGCATTCCTGGCTGGTCCAGACTTGCTGCTTGCTGAGCCAGACATCCACACCTTTGGAAAACCTGATTCAGCCACAACAGCTTTTCGGGGCACAAGCCCATCCCTTAATCCCCTCAAGAAATCTTTCCTCCATCCCAGGAAATTTTGACCACCAAGTTTCTTCAATAATTTAGAGTTTAAAACTCCTTTAGAAATGCTGAGGAATGTTGAAAGCAGTGCTGCAAGTGCTTCCCGCACTCTACTCCATTTCTTCTGGTACAAATCCCTTCCAGCTGTAACCCTGCTTTAGTTTGTACCTTCAAATGAAGCTTCTCTGAATCTCACTTCACTCATTCAGCTCCTTCAGCTTCCTGGCCCTGGACTTTCTAAAGCCTCTGTGTCGCTTAGCAAGAGTTTCCAGCTGCACCTGCTGGCAAGGCCAGAATGCAAATGAAGAGCAAAGAAGTTCAATTTGCGGCATGTGCAGACACAACACTCCTCGTGGAGTTTTTGGTGGGTTTTTTGATTGGTTGGTTTTTAGTTTTTTTCTCCTGTTTGAGCTCTTTGCTGGATTTTGTGAAATTGAAAATGTTGTGAGAACAATAAACACTTTGGCCAGAAGGTAGCAGGAGAGATCAGAGAAAGAAGTTCAGTTCACATCAACAGATCTAATTTTATGATGAACTTTTTAGTATTTGGGGGGCACAAAACAGACAGGTCAGATTATACCCAGGACATGCATGATTATGATTATTACATTGTATTTTCAACAGCAGAAGGATGCAGTGGTACAAAAAGCTATTTAATATTGCCCATTCTCAACGAATTCTTCACGATGCTTTCCCATGTAACCTCTGTTTTTAGTCTTTCCCGATGCTTTTAATGTTCTCTGCCACAGGGGAGAGCTCTCTGCATTTTGACTTGCTCAGCAGGACAGATGTTTGATACCACACTCTATGTGTGAGACTCACCAAGGGAGAATACGAATAAATATGATGGTGAAAAATTACTTAAAAAGTGTTATTGGCATTCACATTGTGTGTGGTCTTGTCACCAAAACTGTGGGAAAGGCAAAAACAATTTTTAGTGTGAGAGAATGAAGGCATTACTTTATTCTGGCCAGGGTGTTGTTCTGGCCGGGATGTGCAACAGAAATCATTTCATCCACACATATCCTGGGTTGTGCAGAGAAAATCCTCCCATCACACAAGGTTTTCACTGGATTGTTCACACACTTACACAGTCAAACCCCATGGAAATTCATTGGTTCAATGTTCATTGGTCCCCAGTTACACAGTTTTTAGTATTTGGTTTCCTATTGGTTATTGATCCCTTCACCTTCGACATTAATTAGGTTCTCATTCTTGGTTCTCTCATCTCTCTTTTCCCGAACCAGGTGTCTCCAACCATGCCAGGGGTGATTATTGGATCTGATGGTCATTAATGTTCGTTTATCTCTTGTACATCCTCTGGTACCTCCCAGTACATTGAGATGTTCAGCTCATCAGGCTTCAAGTGCTGAAACAATCCTTTGAAAAGAAACTTCAATTCCTTTCCCCCTGGGAAAAGGCAAACAAAACCCCTGACTGAAGTTATATAAAAATTTTTTTAAATGATGGTATCATTTTCAACAACTCTGCAGCTTTCCTANATTTGGTTTCCTATTGGTCATTGATCCCTTCACCTTTGACATTAATTAGGTTCTCATTCTTTGTTCTCTCATCTCTCTTTTCCCAGAGCAGGTGAGTCTGACCGTGCCAGGGGTGATTATTGGATCTGATGGTCATTAATGTTCGTTTATCTCTTGTACATCCTCTGGCACCTCCCAGTTCATTGAGATGTTCAGCTCATCAGGCTTCAAGTGCTGAAACAATCCTTTGAAAAGAAACTTC
>VYZT01001346.1:9497-120273 GCA_013400735.1 Pomatostomus ruficeps | reverse complement strand
TGCCAACAAGAGATTGGGATTCACACTCTCTTCTTGTATTTAAATTTCTAAGTTTTATCTTCCAGGAAAGACCTCATAGCTACTCTGCTTTGGCAAGGGAGAGTGAGGAGGTTCTTTCTTGTATTCAGTGGATCACTGGCTAAAGCATCCACTTGGGGTTAATTTTTATTCTTTAGGGTGGGTTTCATACTTTCATGGGTTTCACGGTTCATCAGCCTGAAGAAGACAAAAAATTTTATTTTCTGCTTACACGGAGAATATACCTGGCTGGTTTGCAGTATGACTACCATCTGCCTCAGCAATTCTGCTTTGCAAAGAGAAACTGATACTTACTGGGCTGAGAGTACAAGAATCTGGGGAAAACAAATGGTAAGACCTGGATTCTAGCTTTTGTCATGAGGACTATTATATATTTCATCCCATATAGGATGCATAAGCAGTCATTAAAATAGTTATCAGAACTTAAAATTCCCTGGTCCGACCCTAAATTACCACTTAGTGGATTAGCAGGGTTTCTGCACTGGGTACAGAGTATGCCATAGAATATTTTTATTGTAGAAATTAATGGACTTGCCTAAAATTGACTTGAATATCTTGCAGAATTTCCCTCTAAAACTGTCCAACATTTTTAATTTAAGCTTTTTGTCACATTAATAAATTCTAAAGATAGTCTTAATCTTATGTTTCACTCTGTCATCATATTTCTTTTATTATTGTTTTCAAGCTTAAAATAGCACAAAGGATAAGTAGACAAACACATGGTGAATATCAGCCCATTAACTGGGTCAAATGACTCCTAAAAATCCTGCAAAAACATTAACTCTTCATGAATTTCAAGAGAACATTAGTTTTAATGGGGTATGTTGGCTGCTGCATATTTGCAAAAGGAGAAAAAGATGGATAAAGGTATACTGCGGCCATAATGCATCACTTCTAAATGTAATTATTTTCTTTCAAGCAATTTTATATTTATTTGAATTTTATATAGCACATATAAGTCTGTATGTATGCACCTATATAATACACCACTATATTGCCATATAGTTTATATGCGGTTCTTTTTCCTGATAGAAAAGAATCATCTTTAACTTACAGCTCACACTTTACAACAGGAACAGGGTAATACAGTGTGTTGGGTTTGCACAGACAGATTCTGGTACTGGGGGGTTACAGGGGTGGCTTCTGTGAGAAGCTGCCAGAAGCTCCCCCCATGTGTGACAGAGCCGATGCCATCCAGCTCAAAGATGGACGTGCCGGTGGTCAAGGCTGAGCTCATCAGTGAGGGTGGTAACATCTCTATGATAATGTATTTAAGAAAAAAAGTTAGTGGCATAAGTAATTGTGGTCAGAGAAGAGCGGAGTGAGAACACGTGAGAGCAACAATCCTGCAGAGCCCAAGGTCAGAGCAGAAGGAGGGGCAGGAGGTGCTCCAGGTGCCAGAGCAGAGATTCCCCTGCAGCCCCTGGTGCAGCCCGTGGTGAGGCAGCTGTGCCCCTGCAGCCCATGGAGGAACACAGGAATGCAGAGATCCACCTGCAGCCCATGGAGGACCCCAGCAGGAGCAGGTGGATGCTGGAGACAGCTGTTATCCCATGAGAAACCCTTGCTGGAGCAGGTTCCTGGCAGAGACCTGCAGACTCACAGAGAGAGGAGCCCATGCTGGAGCAGGTTTCCTGGTAGGGCTTGTGACCCTGTGGGGGATCCACAGTGGAGCAGCTTGTTCCTGAAGGACAGTACCCCATGGAAAAAAGACCCACATTGCAGCTGTTCATGGACATCTGTTGCTCGTGAGATGGATTCACGCTGGAGAAGTTAATGGAGAACTGTCTCCCATGGGAACGACTCCGCTTCCCAAGCAGCAGCAGAAACAAAATGTGATGGACTGACCATAACCCCCATTCCCCATCTCCCCTCCTGGAGGCGAAAATGTAGAGCTTGGGCAGAAGGGATGTGGAGTTGAAAGCTGTTTTGGAGATTGATTCTACTTCTCATTATCCTGCTCTGATTTTGTTAGTAATAAAGTCAATTAATATCCCCAAGTTAAGTCTGTTTGGCCCACGATGGTGTTTGGTGAGTGATTTCTCTCAGTCCTTATCTCAAACCATGAACCTTTTGTTATATTTTCTCTTCCCTTACAGTAGCAGAGGGGAGTGATAGTGAGGCTGTGGTGGATGCTTGGAGTCCAGCCAGGGTCAACCCCCTACATAGAGTTAACAATAAAATCTTTAGGCTAGGGTTATTTTTATGGCCACATAATTTTATAAGAGCTTTATTCTTTATTTTATGGGACATTTAAATACTTTGATTGTGTATGTGGTTCTGAAATCTACTGACTATTGTAATTCTTTCTAACCACCTACCAAAGTTATCTGGTCCCTCAAGAACACTTGGGAAATTATCCTCAGGACAAAAGAAGAAGCAAGGCATACTGTCTTGGTGCCTTTGAGCATCCTTCTGAACATCTAACAAAGCTCCACCTTGACTGTAGGTGACAACACTCCCATAGATGCCAATATGTGACACAGTAAAGTCTAAGTGTTAAAGCTTTTGCTAAACAAAAGTTGCTTTGGTGAGAAAAACAAAACTTAACACACATAGAGGACAGAAGTATTGGCAAATGGAAGAAGGGTTAAAAAGCAGCATTTTTGGGCTACCACTCTGAATACACTTGTTCTGTCTCTAGATAACGCTCCAGTGTCATTAAGTTGGCTGAGGGTATTTCAGGCCATTATCGGGCATCATGACACTGAGCAAAGGTCCATATTTGTTACCCACTTTTCTGTATTTCAGGGAAAAGAAATCCTATACTGCATAAACTCTTCTAGTCATCCAATGCCATTCTTCTCTTCCACATTAAATGGTGAACCAGATGCTTCTAATGAACTGAGCATTGCCGACTTCCTTTCAACACTGTCAATTAACTCTGACTGAGGATCTGACTTGGTTTTCAGACCACTGTAGTTTATTCCTTCTTAGTGAGGGCTCCACCATTACTACTACTGGTTTTGAAAGCTGCATGAAAGTGCTTGGACCACGAGAATATTTTTTTCCTGTTGCTGTGTATCACTGGGGCTCAGCAAAAGCAGAACTGTTGTGTGCATGATCTGAGAATTTCAGACTATTTCATCTTGAATCCTAAATAAGACATAGTTAAGAAAATACAGAAAATCTGTAAGTGTGCTTTCTCTTCAATTTTCAGATTCATACCTGCCTGGAAGAAGAATAGCATCTTTTAAGGGAATTTAGGTTCCCAGCCTAAGAAACGATCTTGAGTGGAGGGCACTCTTTTACAATTAATGGAAAATCATGCTCTGAAATTCAACGCACAAATTTCAAAGGAGAACACACCCTACAGCAGATCAAAGCATACCCCAGCGTAGTCACAATACGGTCACTTGACCACATAGATATGCGTGGACATTATTTTCTTTCTTAACTCCAAAAAAAGTTGGGTGGAATAAGCATATTACAAATCTTTGATTCTTTGCATGTATTTCTACCTTTAGATTAAATGTTACCTCTTTTCAATTTTTTTTAAATTTTAATTTACTCTTTTCCAAGGAAATTAATTCATATCCTTAACTAATCTTGAAAAAGTCACCTGGATAAGGTAAATAGATGACTGTAATCCAAGAATGCCATTTAACAGTCATAGTAGTTTAAGGAGACTAGAGATTAAATCTGGAACTTCTTGGCCTTTAATGAAATTTAAATAAAGTGCGTTTGTTCAAAAATGAACTCTGTTTGTGATGGTAAATCAGCCACTTACTGGTTTGGTAATGCCCCATAAGAATTTAGGGTGGGTGACCCTTAGTCTCTGCCAGAGTTTTACGTGTTTCTCTCAGTTCCCAGCCCTGTGCTAAGCTATTGCCTGATCTCAGCCACACCAGCACCAAACAGAAATAACTCCACTGATCAGTGCTGGGTGTGACTAAATGACGCTGAACATCAACTCAGCTGTGTGTGCTCTTGCTTCAGGTATAAACATCCCCACTCCCAACAATATCACAGGCACAGACATTTTACACCGTGCTCTTCTGCCTGTAGGGATGTACCCACTGTGGGCAAAGATAAGTGATCCTGGACTTGCTTTGTCTGAGCTCCACACCCGGCACAAATTACCCAGGTCGGGTGAAGTGAGGCCACGCTTGTTCAGTGCTGCCACGGGCAGTGTCACAGTGTCACACTAACACAGCATTCTGCTCTCCATGGGGGCTTTCAGACGCAGCATGGGGACAGAGATTTTCATACAGCTGCCTATACAGACAGGTCCTAAGGCTCTTTGAGTGCATCTCTGGTAATGAATTAAACAGAGAATGGGCAGAGGTGTGAGAGCAGAAATTTGGGCACTGCATTTTTACGCTGACAGAGAAGTTCCTGCAACATTTTGATATGGGTAGTCTCTAAAATGACATCTAGGTACAGTTTTGGAACTGTCACAGACTTAAGACCATTCCTAAAAGCAATTTACAAGCAGTCACCCAGACTTGGGTCTCAGGACAGTTTAGTAATTTATGGTCTGACCATGACACCTCTGGTCACAGATCCAGGAAGCATGCTCTAGCACTGCTCCAGTTTACAAGAGATTTAACTCTTGATACTAGTCCACCCATGAATCATGAGTCTTGAAGCAGCCACAGTCAGTTTTCTTTATCCTGCTTAAGCTGTAACATGACCTGAGAGTAACTGTGCAATGATCTGCTGGCTTCATACCTGCAGAATTCACTTTGAGGCTTGAAGCAGGCTATTGAACTCTCTTTCCCCTGATTTAAGGAGCTGATTTAACTCTCACTAATGACAATGGAAAGATTCTCATGAGTTCTATAAGCGGTAAGTCAGACAAAACAGAAAGTTGCATGGCTCAAGGAGTTTCTCAGAGGAAATACCCTTGCAGCTGACTCCAGTAGGAGTCAGCAAACCATTGTTATATATTTATAATGAATCAAGATCTAAATATGCACACAATGAATTGGATGCCTCACTTCACAGGTCAATATATTGAAGCATTTTAATCTCTAATCTAGTTCAAAACATAGACATAATACACTTGTTTTCTTTTTAAACTTTTCTGTCCTAACCACAAATCTTCACAGCTGGGTTAAGTGGCAGATAAATCTGTCTCTGTTGTTATTATACTCAATTGATTAGTTCTGCTTCATCTCACAAGAGAGGCACATGAAGAAGTACCTTTTTGATAACTAGAAGTAATCTATTATATGTTGAAAATAATACCAGGTAAAAACATAAAATTTTTGTCAGATTCATTTCAAAAGAAGAACAAATTATATTTTCCAAGTTCAGATACAGTCACCACCATTAGGAAATTACTTCTCATCATTCAATGTGTCTTTTAAATTTTCATACATTTTTTGCACTGTTAAGGGTTGAAAATGCTTTTTTACAGAGGACATCAAAGCCAAATGACTCATAACCACATCCTAGGTGGGATGGTGATTAGGAGTCAGTGAGTAAGTTCAGAAAATAATTGATTCAGTGACAGGGCAATCCTTTATCTGTTATATGAACAAAATTGTGCTTTCCCATGAAAGCTTCCTGCTGGATATTTGATAAATTGAGGCATATGAGAACTGTGTCAGTAAAAGGACTTGTGCAACAGCTCTGATGTGCGTGGCAGAAGTTTCCTCACAGGAATCCCGCTACCTAGAATTTGCTTCTAACTATGGAATCAAGTACTGTGAATGAAATAATCTTCATGGCATGCTACAAAATCTATTTTTTCACCAGACTTTTCCACTGAGGAAGGTTTTGAAGACACTAGAAAGAACAGTAATAATATAGCAAAGAATTACAGTGGGGATGAGGAGAGGAAGAGAATGAGGTTTGTGATTAATTACCTGAAATTCTTTCACTTTCAGTATAACAACACTTTCTTTGGAAACACTGAGGGATGGACTCTTTTGGAGGCCTTTAAAAATCCAAGCAAATAGGAATAAAACCATGGATGGGCTAGAGAAGTTTTTTTGTGCTCACAGTTTTGTAGATTTCCAGCAGCAAAATTTGCATGTATTTTCACTTGAAAGCCAAACTCCAGTGCTGTGATGAAAACTGGCCCTACTTCACTCTCAGTTTTCCATCTGCACTATTTAGAATCCCACTGATTGAAGCTTCCCAAACACACAGCTGCAGAAGTAGCAGCTTTGAACAAAGTAAGAGTCTTAAAAACCTCAACTGGAGTTGTAATTGTAACATTACTTAGATTGGAAGAGGTCTTTAATATCATTGAGTCCAACCATTAACTTGATGCTGCCAAGGCCACCACTAAACCATGTCCCTAAATGCCACATCTACACATCTTTTAAATACTTCCACAGATGGTGACAATGGACATTCCCTGATTTTCTGGATCTTTCTTTTCCCTTTATACAAACCCACAAAGCTAAGAGGGACAACACCATCCATCACTACTCTGTCATTCACAGAGCACCATTACTTCTGCCAAAATCAGTCAAAGACCACACATGTACATTTTTAATTCAGAATAGATTTCGCCAAAAGGTACACTTCTTCTCAAAAATGGTTTATAAGAAACACATTGTGTTTTAGGAGAAAAGCTTAAATCTGCTTATTTTGGGGGGATCATTTAAATTGTAAAGTTGAAAGAGTTTTCATGCCACTGTTTTATGTAGTTTGTTTTTATATATTAAAACACTCCTTTTACAAGCAAGGGATATTACAAAAATTATCACTTTATAACATGAAGATAAATCACATGGAATCGTGTAACAAACCCCAAAACATTACAAACACACCGAATGAAGCATTTCCTTTCTCCTTTCATATGGGAAGGCAAGGTCAAAAATAGAGGTTTCTTATTGAAAACACTGTATTTTCATAGAACAGAAATTTGTATTCTTTTATTTAATACTAAATGCTCTAAATATGTTTTCATGTCACCTAATTTAGCTTGTTATTTTAATTTTTTTTCTTATTTCAAATACATTTAGAAAATTTTAACTCTTACAACCTTCCTAATGGCTTTATTTTACCCTGTGTCCTTCCTACTGAGCAACAAATGCACATTTCAATTTCCTTCATTCAGTCCATCATTTTTACTTTTTTATCACCTTCTCAGCATTCCTCGATACCACTGACACTACACAAAATAGCATTAAAATAATAAAAAAGGCTGAATTATCAAGATATGAAATGTAATTTAGTACTTTTGAATGTTTAATAAAATTGTTATTTTGCTGTTTTTCTGACAGAATGTCATCAAAGCTGAAGCCATTGGGCAAAAATAATGTAGTTTAATACACCACTTTTTCAAAAGAAATTGTGCTTTAATGATAATTTTTCTCTCTTTTATAACCTAATACAAACCTTCTTGATTTTTCAGGGCTACGTGAACTTTCTGAAATGAATAGTCAAATGACAGAAGGAGTTCAAAAGAGACAATTCCTCCTAAGAAATAATGAAATGAACAGATGCTGACAGCTGTTTTTTCTACAGCTGCCTAACTGGATGTCAAGGTACTTTGTGGAATGGGAAAAGCTGTCAGAAAGAGGAGTTTTGTTTGCAAGAGGTCTCAATGTCAAATCATCTGTTAATTAATGCACCAGAATCACGGAATACCACATTGGAAGAGACTTCAAGGATCATCTGGTCCAACATTTCTTGGAAAAAGCATAGTCAAGACAAGATGGCCCAGCACACCCTCAAGCTGAATATTGACAATGTCCAATATTGGGGAATCCACCACTTTCCTGGGGAGTTTATTCGAATGGTTAATTGTTGTCATTGTAAAAAATTTTCCTCTTGTGACCAGTCAGAATCTCCTCAGAAGTAACTTGTATCCATTAGCCCTCATCTTTTCCATGTGACTTCTTGTAAAATGGGAGACCCCATCTTCTTTGTAGCCACCCTTTAAACTCTGGAACATGGTGATGAGGTCTCCCCTAAGCCTTCTTTTCTCAAGGCTGATCTAACACTGTTCTCTTAGCCCTTCCTCATGTGTCAGGCTCCCTAGTTCTTTGAACACCTCTTAGCCCTTTTCTTGGCCCTTTCCTGCCTGTCCACATCTTTTTTTGTCAGTGGGGACCATACCTGAACACCGTTCCAGGTGGGGTCTGACAAGCACAGAGCAGAGTGGGATAATGACTTTATCTCTGCTGGTGACGTCCCTCTTGCTGCAGCCCAGCATCCTCTTGGCTTTCCTGGCTGCAGCAGCCCCTTCTCACTTGCATTGAGCTGTTGTCCACCAGGACCCCCAGGTCCCTTTCTACTAGAATTAATTCAAAATGGTAGATGCATGCTTATGAAGCAATTGTGTGGTTTAGGGTCTGGTTTCACTATGAAGAATTCAGATTGCCAACATTTTGAATTTTGTGACTTGGTAGTGGTGGTACATTGACGCTGCTGTGTTGAAGACAGATAAGGATCTCATTTTAATTTCTAATATTTGGGCTAATATATAAACATTCATTCTTTAAGAGTCCAGAGATACTATTTTTCGTTTTAAATGTGAGGTATCTGTCCATTTAAATTACATTTGTGATTCACTGACTTTCCAACTGTGCATTATATCTGTGAGCGAGGAATCTATATTAAGAAATAGCATTTTTTATATCCCTCAGAAAAGTCTATGAAATTCATTCATGTTGTCAAACCTAATGTAAGTGTTCACTTTCCAAGGTTTATTACTACTATTTCAACTTCGACATTATGTCATATGCAATACAATGTTTGGCTTTACAAAAGAAAACAAAAATCCATTCACTAGAAAGACATTTTGGGAAAGTGCCGACATTTACAATGCATTCATTTGTATCAGATTCTTATTGACTTGAGTGTTCTGCAGAAACTTTGCCAAAGGGGAGGAACTTAACACAAGGCTCTTTGCTTCATCCAACCAAATTCTCTTTGAATTCTTTGCATTGCCATTCAACCTTAGGTAATGTGTCCTGACTTTGTAATGGTCATTGGACATAAGCCTTAGCACTTATGAAGACATCCATATGACTGTTGAGATGTATGTTGTTCCAAGTTGATACATCCATAAACTCTGCAGGTTTTGGCTGCATAGGAAATCAAGGGACTAAATTAATTACTACATTCCTTTATACTTTAAAATAGACTTAGTTGGCACAAAAGAAATCTATTACAAATCATATATGTTTTGCAAGTCAGAGCTTGGGTTTTTTTGCAGTTGTTCCCAAGTTTGGGGTCAAGGCCCTTCAGTAAAAAATGCACAATTATTTACAAAAATTCTTTTCATTCTCAAAAATTATTTGTAATCTAACAACTTTTCATCATTTTCCACTATGTTTTCACGACTAATTTTAAAACACATCCTGCTTATAACAAGCTATGTTATGTTATGGTTGCATAGTATTTCCAGTCTTAGTATTCACAAAGCATAGAAGTCTTTTTCCTCCAATTGTGTAAATTTGGATTATGGATTTCAAGGGGAAAGCAATATTATTTTCAATGTTAGAAGGGCAAATTTTCCTTATGATAGAAAGGGTCCATCCCTTTTTAGTGTTCTTGTTCATTCACAGAACATGGTGGAAAATCACAGTTCAGTTCTGTCACTTCCAACTCTGTTCCATTCTCTGTCAGAGACCAAATCCCTGTAATTCACCTCCTTCACTGCACTGATCTGAATTTCTCAATCACTCCATTGTTTTCTCCACAAGATCTCTCCTTTCCCTGTTCTTCCCATCTTTCTATCGGTTCTTTTGCTCATTCCTTCCTATTACGTTTTTTTTCCTTCCTAGGAGGTGCACGTTTGCTTTTTTGGCACTCTTCTATGTGTTCAGTGGCATCCAGGTCAGGGAGGGACAAATAAAACGTCCTAAGGACCTAAGTTGCTACAGAAATTGGCAGTTTTGCACACTCCACTTAAGCATTTAAGGAAAGACACAGGAGTGTGACAACAAAAAGAAGAGAAGGGTAAAAAGACACCTCATGTGGTTTCCTCTTTAGGATTATAGCTTTCGGATTTTGAAATGACATGTTTGTATTTGATTTGTTGGTTTTGATCTGTCGAGGTAATAGTAGAACAATATTTATGTAGTGGTAATTACGGAACTCTCCTCACCCCCTCTCCCCCCATTCCCAGTAGCATAGCTATAGTTTATAGTCTGTCAGTATTTCCATTACAAAGTCCATTTTTCAGAGGTCAATAACTCAGCCATTTAAGACTACATCAGCTCAAAAGTAGATATACAAGTTGTCAGAGACTCTTAATTCACTTTTTATTTCCATGATGGAAGGAAAGCATTTACTGGTTTGGGCTTTTTTGTCTTGTTTTTTAGGATTTTTTGTAATGTATGAGATTTCGTTTCGAAGCCTAAAACTTGGCTTTTGCTCTGAAACTGAAATGTTGCAGTTAAATTGTAACTTACATGGACTAAACATTTCAAGGTTTTTTAAAGTATAACTAAACATACAAAATTTCCAGATAAAAAAGCACAGCTAGCAAGCAGCCAGTGCAAATGGTTTTTATCCCTTTTTAGACCACAGGAAATGTTAGTCTTAGCTGCCACCACACTGGTAAATAACATGCTATGAGTTTTCCAAGAAAAGCATGTTATGTAGAAAACAAGGTAAACAGAAGGGCTCTGATTCTCAGCTTAGGCTATTCGGTGCAATTTCATCCAAGTGCTGGACTTGTGTCAACCCATGCCACTGGAAATTGTCTTCCATGCAATAACCAGAAGTGAAGACGTTTCTGTCAAATTTTCGTGCACAGCAGCTCTTTCCAGTTGCATTAGGGAACCATGAAGTCATAAGCTCCAGTGGAAACATCCTTGATTCCTAAGATATCTTACCATAATGAAAGTGTACTTTGTGTTGTTTTGCTTATTTAAAAGATTTATTTTTGCCATATCTGAAAAGACACCTTGAACCGGTAGTGTGGTTGCTTGGTTTTACTATGGGTTGGTTAAGAACTCTCTGAAAGTTGGTCTTCCTTGCTTAAGTGCATCTTTTTATGCCAAAATATTTTTGAGCACTCTGTGGAGACAAGGGACTATAGCACAAAAACAGTGAAAGTTGTGGTTTCTCTCCGTTGACAAAGAAAAAACTGAAAAAACCTTGGCTATAGTTTTATAACGAGTTTTCCAAGCAAAGAGAATGTCTTTGATCCATTTGAAGGACCCAGGTGAAGTACTTTTTCCCACTAACCCACACCACAGTGTGACAGTGAAAGACAAACAGGCACAGACAATGAGAAAACTGACAGAATAAATTAATGTGTCCTGTCACAAATTTGTCATCAGCAGTTTCATGTGTATGTATGCTGCATTTGTGATTATAAAGTTGATATTAGGCAATAATAAATTACAGAGTACATTGAAATCATTAAATAGAGTGTTTATATTTCATTCATTATTGCTTCTGGAAAAATAAACTTGAAGAAAAAGCAGCTCCTGGATAATTGAAAAACAAGAGCATCAAGAAGTGTAAATAATCAGCCACTGCAATTGTTCCCATTAACTGCTGGGAACAAGTTCATTTGTTTAATTCAGAACCAGTGTATACTGAAGTCACAGCCATTCTTTCCAATAATTATCGTAGTTGCACAAACATTGGAAGTATGGAATTTTCTTTTCCAGCTAAGGTTAGCTATTTCACTCAGCCAGTTTGCACATGCATAGTGGCCCAGAGGAAGGCCAGTGAGCATCAGAGAAAGTGTGCAACTGCATCCTGAGCAACCTGAGCACTCTGTGCTTCCTCTCTGCAGCACTGTGCTGCCATTCAAGAGCTGGAGAACTTCAGGCAGCTGGCTCCCTTCCTCAAAGCATCTGCACATTTTGGCACAGAACATGTTAATGCTGTCTCAGCCAGCCTTGTCCTGTGGGATTTGCTGTAACTGCAGAAGAAATGGAAACGCTGCAGTGCGTGTGAGCTTTGTGCAGCACCATGCAACACACAGTGACCCATCACACTTTACCAAACCTTTGAAAGCCCTGTGGCAAAAGGAGACTGTCACTGCCAGATGTGATTTAGCCTTCATATGGTTTAATTTGAAAAGCACTGTATGAACGCGTATTCATATTTACTCATGGTACGCATAAAATTTATCTATAAATAATCAGGGAGAAAAAAAACACTCAACAAAAATGGCTTCAATTTTTTCAGCACTCTGTTGGAAATGCTCTTTAATGCTCTTAAAAATGCCTTCTCATTCTACAGAGTCATCAAAGGAAATTGTCAATAAAATCAATGAATAATCATTTTTGGTAAATGCTAATGGAAAAATATCTTAATTAACTCAAGTACTATTATTATTACTCAAGTAATATCTGTAATTGTATCACAGAATACGAACTGTCAGAATTCAGTTGCAAAATCCCAGTGAAGTGTCAGAGCAAATTTTCAAAACAGAAAATATTCCTTTTGTATTTTGACAGAGTTAATTCGTGTCAAAGCATTGTGGGCAGGAAGTTCTATTCTGAATAGGATTTTATTAGTCTTTATAGTTCATATTCATGCTGTGCTGAATATATAATTGTGGAAAGTATGAGCCTCCTCTAAAACTACTAACCAAAACTATTTTCCACTTAGAATAAATTAATCTCACTCAGCATTAGTGTCTGAAAATGAATGTATATAATTTAGGGAGTTGTTTACCCTTTTCCTCTACCCAGTGGGCAGAAATAGAAATCCCAGTGTTCTTCATTTTAGCTGCATAATACCCTGCCCTTATGAAAAAGAACGTTTTTCTCCATCTGTAATGACTTCTCAACCAACCAGAGAGCTTAGATCAGGTGCTTGACTGTAAGGAAAGTTAGGTGAAATTAATGGAAAGCATCTAATTGTCTTGATTTGTATTAACTTCATTCTTTGGATCACTAAGGAATAAACTGGAATAAACTTGAAGAACAAACATATTCCCCCTGTCCCTAGTTCCACAACACAAACTAAGTGGCCGTCCTATAGCTACTTCCTCACTTTCATGCCACCTTCATAATTCACGCAGATTAATAACTGTACTTTTGTACTTGACAGCCTATTGTAGGTGTCTAACTGCAATACCTCAGGTGTATTCCACATTTTATACCCAGTTTACCTGCTCAAGTGATCACTTTGCCTGATCGGGCCAGGAAGCAGGATGTTACTCTAAATGTCTAAACCAACACAGCCTTAAATATAGCGACTTTAACATGTCCCAGATACAATGGATGCACTGACTATACAGAATTTGCACATGCCCAGTTGCAGAGACATTTCTGTGTATCCAGCCCTGACCATCAGAAACTGAAAAGTTTCTACTACCAAGATGACAGAGCAGTGAAATTTTTATCTTTAACATTAGGCTTAACCAGCAGAAAGGACAATTCCATTCATGTACAGATTCAGTAGCTGTATTGTTTTCCTCAAAAAGAATTGACTTAAAGCTAATTTTAAGGATATTGAATGATGCTGTTACCCAAATATGAAGCAAATTTTCAAATACAGGCTTGAATATTAACTTCAACACAAGCAGTCCTGTGTGACACAATATTTAAAAAATTCCTTAAAAACTGTCTCTGAGCATGGTGAAAGATGCTTAAAAAGTCACATAAAGCTGAACAATTAGATGGCAAAACTTCACCAGCGTGCCTTCCCACCTTCCAGCAAGTTTTGGTTCAGTGAATTCATCAGAGGCAGCAACTTTAACTTTGAATGGACATTTAAACTGATATTTCTATGTCAAGTCATGATATCAAAAATTCACCAAAGCTGTGCCAAAAAGTTGCTGTCTTCACACAGAATTCCTCTGGAGTCTGTGTTTTGGCAGTTTACAAAATATGTTGGTAGCAGCAAATGAGAAGGAGTTTGATACTAAAAACTCTGCCTGGGGCAAAGAATGCAAAGCAGAGCTTGACTCCAGGGAGCATTTTTGATCTATGACATCTAAAATATTGCCCGTGGGAGAACATCCATTTCTGCAAATTCACATGAAACTTACTGAGGCTGTCCTAAACTATAATATAGAGTTATAATATAGCTTATAATCTTCTCAGGCACTATGAGGTCTGTACAAATAAGGGTTCTGACCCTTGGGCTACAGGGTAAAAGAAAGAAAAGATTTATTCCAGATTTTCGAGAGGAAGAGAGATGAAGGGGTGCATTTTAGTACCTGAGCAATACCCAACAATAAGATCAAAGCTTACAAAACAGTCAGAACCTCTATATAAATCTGTCATTTTCAGCTTGAAATGTTTTGCCTCTTCAGTATAAACATCCAAGATCTGCTTTTTGCAACAGCCAAGACAAAGCTTTACAGTGTTTTTTGCCGTTAGATTGCAGGTACAAATTCTTGCTCTCATACTGATGTGCAAAGTCCTGGTCAAGGTTCAGAGCCTTTTGTACTCAAATCCACAAAAACACATATCAAGACCTTTCCTGTATCAAGGATGTTACAATACTCTCTGTTCTTCAGACCTAGGTTGTATTTCAAGGCTATTATAAACAATAATATTCCTTTATTTTGACTGTTTTCTGTCTATTCTGTGCTGTCCAGCAGCTGTCTTCTTACCTTGAAGCTGGCTGATCCTTTGAAAACATAGAAAACTCAAGATGTAGCACATGTCCCCTTTTTAAAATGGTCAATAATTGGAACCAGTTGGTGCTGGCAATGCTAAGTCACTTGTCTCCAGCATGGAAATATGTGTTTCTAGGGAGACCTGCAGTATAAATTGAAGTGAGATAGCAGGGAAGTCCAAAAGAGAGACATTGCCTTCCACATGACTGTTGCTGCTTCTTCTAAATTTTTGTGAAAACATCATTTTTTACCCTCAACCCCACTAAATTGTTTGCAAGGTGTGTGGTGACCACCACTTCTCATGCTGTTTACCATGTTCTTATTGATGTCTTTTGTCCTAGAGATGGTTTCCAACACCTCTCAAGGCTCTGACTGCTGACCCTGTGATAAGGGCAATCCTTTTGTTATCAGCTTGTACCTAGCACAGCAGGGTCCTGAGTCCTGTTCTGGCTCTGCAAAGTTGCTGACGCAATGCTAAAATTTTTCCTGTTGGTCCAGCTGTACTTGAAAGGCAGAGCTTACCTGCAGAGCAAACCTGGTCACACAGAACAGACAACCTAGAGCTGTATTTTCAGCCCTCACTTCTCTCACGTGCATGTCAGCTGTGCATTCGAATCCTGTGGCAAGGACGTTCTAAGCCCATAAGATGCTTTAATCCTTCTTCTCTACAGAACTGAGAAGCAGGAACTTAGAAATGTTCATCTTCTTTTGACATGTGTCTGGTAGTTTGTCAGAGTCATCCCAGAAGGAACAAGGAGAGTTATCTCAGAGTAATATGTAAATCATGTTACACAATTTTTTATGGCAGTGCTCACTGCTTCAAGTTTCATTTACACGTGTGAAAATATCCTATGACTTCAGTTCAGGTGTGAGGCTCTTCCAGTTATCTTCACTTTGCAAGAGTATAAATGACTATGCAACATGTAGGATATCAGTGCTTTAAAGATGCAGAGCAAAACAAAGTTTACTGAAAAATCAGCATCACTGTCCCTCACTGACTGGATTAATATATATAAAAAGGACATCACTTATTTATACACTGAAAATTTTCACATGCTTTTCAGTGTAACAGAATTCTTGCAGAGTTTTATCCAACACTGATGATGATAATACTGGTTCCCATTTTACTGTAGATCAGTTTTAAATGTTAAATGGCTGTTCTTCAAAAACAAAACAGAACCAAGAAACTTAAATAAACAAAAAAGACAGTGGTTTTCCTTGAACAATCTGGAGGAAAGAGGCTTTTGTAATAATAATTATGGATGTCTTTATATTTGCATAATGTTTTGCAACAGTACAATTCTTAGCACATTAAGAAAACAGTAATATAGTAATAATACAGGAGCTGGAAAAATCAATGTGAACCAAAGCTCAATTAAAGAAATAAACTTTCACTAAAAATCTGGCTGCTGAAAAAGTACAGGGAGATGGGATCAAAGCCAAAAAGGTAGCCACTTCAATTATATTTCAAATGCACTTTCTAATGAAGTGCACATACTTTAAATTATTACTACATGTTGTGCAAGTTACTGTAAAAATCATCTAGTACAAGCATTTGAGTTTAATACTTGCATCATATTTTCCTAGAATAATCTTCTGGCTTTATGGCTTATCACATATTGTATTTTTACCTCCCTGTCACTGAGATTTGGCTAGACTAGAATAAATATTGTTCAGGTATCATTTCTTGTTTTCAAAAAGTACAAATCTGTGTTTGTGAGTCATAAGAAGCTACAAAACATGCATTTTTCAAATTACCTATGAATAATAGAATAGAAGATCTGGACCTCTGTGTTAGTTTTGTGTTCCTTCACTTGAAGTCATTAATAATGGTAACAGTTTTTCTCTTAATTACTATGATATCCTTTTGTATGAAAAATGATCTCTGTTATTACCTTTGATCTCCCTCAGACAATGGTTTTCTTTTTTTTTTCCTTTTTTTTTTTTTTTTTTTTTTGTAGTTTACTGTAGTGATCATACCATCCTTGTCTTCTTTCTAGACCTTTTATGCTTCATTTAAAATTCTGGTATTTTGTATTCAAACTGAGAGCACTACCACTGGGTTTTTTTCTGAACCTCCCTCCCCAGAGTATATATCCAGTCCCTACTATCAAAAAACAATATCCTCTGAAATCAATGAAGTCTGCAGATTTCCAAGAACTTTTTTATCTCACAAAGCAAAGCACGTTATTGATGTTGAAAAATAAATGATAGTCACAGAGTGTGATCTTAGCCATGTGGGAATCAATGGCAATTTTCAGTAGTCTCCTGTTCATTTAGGACTTCAGAAACAGTATTTGTCTCTCTTTGCCTAACCCAGGTTCTGTATTTCAAACACCTAAGAACACTGAAAGGTCCTCATCATATAGATGAAATACCAGGCTTTGCTCAAGGTCAGATCAGAAATATATTGCCAAAAATACTTGACTGAAGATAGAGTCTGCATGTTTGCTGCAAGATCAGTGAAGGGGGATTTCTGGATAGAAAGAGGAGCCATCCTCGTAGCTTTCCACAGGCAATATGGTTCATAGGGAGAGGAGACAGCAGTGCCAAGGAGCAAGGGGACTGGAGACAGTTATTAAAGGAGGTCACTAATTGTGACTTTAAAACCCATTTTTTACAAAACAGACCAAACCACTTCACATGGAGTTCTGGTCAATAAGATATTCTATGATATTTAGTAGCTGAGAACTTTCAGGAGAAAGAAAATATATACATATATATATGTATATATTGGTTTAATATGTAGTTGCAAAACATCCCAGTCTTGAGTTGAGGCTGTGGTTGTTTCTGCAGCAGAGAAATCCCATTCTAATCATAATCACTGTGCCACTGGCAGCAGATGAATGCAGAACTACAAGGTTCAGTTCCTTGTTGATTACCACGCTTTCAGTTCATTGCTTCCTCTTCTAGAAAACACTGAGATGCTCAACCAGAATATTATTCTGCAGTGAATAGGCAGATTTATTATGCAGACCGTGAATGTACTTTAGATTTTTGCTACTGCTCAGCAAACATCCTTTAGGGCTATGCAACTGGATATTAGGGAAAATGTGAAGTCAGCTCTTAGGAAACAGCCTGGGGAGTATTTGCAAACTTACAGTTACATTTCACAAGTACTTTGCAGCTGTTAATAACAAATATGTTATGATGACCATTCAAAAATTGCCAGCTGCATTAGCATAGTACTTTTTTGTACTTTGATTCAATGTTTAAACATACCATTTTTGGCAACTTGTCTTCCCACACACACCCAGAAATATTAAATTTTGAGAGAAATACTAATGCCTTAGAGAGCTTTACCTACAGAAGATCATGGTTACTGTGGTAGATATACTCTAACAAAACTAACTGAGGATAACAGGCGACCCTGAGTATCTAATCAGTTTTCTAAGTCATCTAAAACACACATCACTTCATTTTTACTTCAATTACTACCAGTAGGTACCAGAGTAAAGCTAGTTCAGATATGCCTATACATAGGTACATCCACAGTGTGGGCTGCAGCACAGGCTCATGCTGGGCACTGTGTTATAACACCCACCTGCACAGCTTTGTACCTGACATGACAGCTGGTTCTGCTCACTGCAGTGGAGAATGCCCCTGGACTGCAATGTTGTCGGTGTCTGCAAACAGATTTTATTTAATCACAGATGAAGAGTAAGTATGGATTCTTGCTGATGCCAAGATAACCATGACTTTTCTAGTAAATAAGAAATAGCCACAGTCTGTTCCTCTTTATTTTCTGGCCATACTTTTGAATAATTGTGTGATCTTTTCCAACAAGATGGACCAGACTGGAGAGGAAAATGCAGTTGATCAAATTAACCAAAAAACAGCTCAAAGCTCAAATGTGATCTTTGTTGAAATTTTATATCCCTCAAAACCTATTGTCACAACAAAGACTATTTTTTTATGTGAGTGAATCAAGCGTTTGGTCCAAGATTAAATCCAGATTGTACAGAATCTATTTATTTTTTGATCCCTTCCCTATTCCCAAGTAGTATATTTATTGGACCTACTTTTAAATTTCTTTTAGAGCAGTATACTGTCAGTCATTATAGAGTCTGCAGTCCTTTTGGAGGAATGTTCTTAAATGTTTTAGGCAATATTGTATTTTGAATACCATTCAAATTTAGTCAAATATGTACATTAGGAAGGGTATTTGTTATGACATAATTTAAAATCTTTAAAATTCCAAGAATCTTGACAAAACATGACATTTTGAATCTTTGCAGTATAACATTCCTAAGGTGACTGCATTTGAAAAATGTGTGAGATCAATGTTGGTGATTTATTCCTGAGCCTGAGCCAGCCACAATCATGAGGATGCTTTAATGTCAATCATCCTCTGCTTCCCTTGACCTTTAGGGACAGCTTCCATGTGAACTTGGAGCTCTCTCTCCTTTCCTTGATGGGCTTAGCAGCAAGTTTGCTCACCCACAGCTGCATTGCCAGTGCACAAGGATGAACCATCACAGTTCCCCTGCCCCTTTGCTGGCATTCTTCCTTGCAGGTAAGATACAAACCAGAAATTACAAACTGCTTGTTAAATTATTTTTAAAATTGTTAAATGCATAAAAGCACATGTAATTAAATAAATTATAGCTTGTAATCAATTTGTCTGAGAGCAAAATAGAAAATTAAGGATTAAAGTTTATTTGGAACCCCTCACAGAACAATTACTCTGCACTAGTAGCACTGAACAAAGGAAATTATTGAGATGTTTCTTGTAAGAATTTTCAGCCACTGCATTGCAGGAACAACTTGGAGTATTGCTTAACGCTTCTGGGTTCTGGCAGGGCTGCTTAGGTGCTGCAATGTCAGCTGTGATCCAGTGCCTTAGTCAGATAAGCACTCTGTCTGCTGCTCGGTAGCAGCAGCCTTATCTTATCTCGCTTATCTTTGTACCTAGGTTTTGCTTTGCAGTGAAAGCTGTGAACCCAATGTAGATTGAGGCAGGTAGGAGTAAAGAACAGAGAACCGATTCTCTGATCGGTTACCCAGACTTTTAATGATGTTTTCTTCTTCAGGATACAGGTGAACAGAGAGACCCCAATGGGGTCTCTACACAGGATTTTATAGAGAAGGGGAAGGAGGTGGTGATAAGGTGGGTCCAGGGTCCTTAACAAATCACAAATTGACATGGGGTGAAAGCTTTCCAATGAGTCTTGGGCAAGGGCGGAATATATTTGGATTAACCTATGAACTTTACAGAACACCATAAGTTTCTGGCAACTGTTGAATAGTAAAACAATACGATGAATATTAAAATAACAGAGGTGGAACTGAATCTATGATTGACAGGGTCCAAATGTGGCAGATAGGGAATTTCCCTCCAGCATGCTGCCTCCATCTTCTTCAGCCTCACTATCCTGAGAAGAAAAGTCTGTCCAAGCTATTTCTCCATTTCTCTTGGAGGCAGCTGCCTGATCCACTGCTGATTGCTAACACATAACAGCCTTTAATACTTCCACAAATGAAATCTTGTAAAAGGCTACTATCATTAATCATTAGCTGTAAAGTGCTATCAAGCACGTTAACCTACAGAATCAGCCCACTGTAGCAACCACAGTATAGTTCAATCTCTGTAACCACGCATATTCAATTATCTAGTTCATCTTCTTCTGTCTTTATTATAATTGATAGTCACAAACTGCTTAACTGCAGCTCTCCACTAAAAAAAAAAATTGAAGAAAATGAAAAGTTTGACATGTGATCATTCGTACCTGTAGGGCATATGAAAAGGTCAATATGTAAGCTGCATTTTTCAAACCAAATTTGATTTTGTAACTGTATTTAGTGCACTGTCTTAGGACAAGTCTGTGTACTTCACTCCCTACCAAACGTGGCAGATGTGCAGATGCCTACAAAGATGTCTGGAGTATTACACTGACTGAGTGTGGGTGCAGCCACTGGAGCTCACTGCCAACACCACCATACTTTTGGATCAGCCTCAGTGTCTCTCTGGCCAGAGCTGCCTATTTTTCCTCAAGCCATGCTTAGGAGCAGATCAGGGTTAATACAGGCCAGGAACAATTTCCACAGAGATTTTGCATTCAACAGGCCTGTTTTGTGTTGTGGTGTGCTCTGGCCAGTTTCGGTCTATCCCATGGCCAGGCTCTGCTATGTATCCTCCCCCCACCTCAGTATCGGTTCTCCACCTCCCGGAGGGCTCTGTTTTGCGTAATCCTACACAAAGCCCGCCAAATTCAAACCTAGCTCTCTCTGTTGTACCCTCCTCCCTCCCGCTCGTGTCTGTATTTACGTAACTGTAACCCCCCATGCCGGTGCTTCCCCGGCACGACGCCGATGCCGAGTAAACCATCTGGGAAGCCTTGTCTCTCCTTCCTCAGTGCGCCTGGAACATTGGTGGGTTGGGTGAACCCCTACAGGAACTTCGCCAGCCCACCTGTGCCTTGGAGCAGCCCGGACAGTCCCTGGAACTGTGGATGGACACTCGGTGCCCCCCTGGAATGCACCGCAGCAGTTTTGTGGCCTCAACATGTCCAGACCATGCTACAAAGCTAGTCCTGACTTGTTTGCTGTTCATACAGATGTAGCTGCAAGGCATCCCTACGAAGCCTGTGCTTTCAGGACCAAGGTCAGTACTTTAAGAAGTAGGTATGTTACCATGGGCCTGACTTCTTCACATGATTCAGAGTTTATAGCAGTGGTTAGGCTATCTGAAAGTAAGTCTGGGATTTCCACTTCTGGGCAACACTACTTCTAGATAACTTCTTGAAGTTCCAGCTCACTACCAATGCATGTGAATTTGACTACAATGGTTTCATGGATCTTCTAAATTTCCAACAATACAGAATGAAAGAACCTTATCTGGGCACAGAGATATAAAAATATAAAATATAGAATCATAGAACCATTAAAGCTGGAAAAGACCTCCCAGATCACTGAGTACAGGGAGAAAATCACTTCCCTGGTCCTGATGGCCTCACTGTTCCTGACACAAGGATACCATTGGCCACCTGGACACAATCCTGGTGCCAGCTATTGATCAACACCTTCAGGTCCTTTTCTGCTGGGCAGCTTTCCAGCCACTCTTTTCCAGCCTGCAGCACTGTCAGGGGTTGCTGTGACCCAGAGGCAGGACTCAACCCCTCATCTTGCCGAATCAAGTAATAGAGAGCACCACTGAAGATAACAGACAACTGAGAATCCATAAACATCAATAACCTAGGGATGCCTAAAGAAAGACTATAGAATAAGAACATGGAGCATTTTCTTCCTCTCAATATTTACTTTTCAGCTTCTAGCAAATAACAATTTAGGAAATTCTTGACCTGAAAATGACACCCAGACTCTTTTTTATCTGAATTTCTGCCCTATGAGTTTGTTCAAAGTCTTTCTACAATTCATTACACTCTCAGTTTCCAAAAAATCCCATGGCAATCCCACACAATTCAATCCTGCGTTGTGTGAAAAATGTGTAAGGGATGAATGACCAGGTTACACAAAAATACTGGGAAATAAATAATGCATTCAATTTCAGTATTTCAGGAACATATTTGAGTGCTGTGATAATTTAAAAAATAAATGGATGAGCAGAACTTCTGAACTCTGTACCTTGATTGTTGGAGCATTCGGACCCCTTTATGCTCTGAATACTTAGACTTAAGGACATGACACTGTCTTCCTTTTTTTTCACCTTTATAAACCTATAACAACTTTAGTATTTTCAACATGTGGGGAAAATATACTGTCTATACTGACGGTGTTAATGTTATCATGATGTTCCATCTGTTGATTCAAACTTTTGATGATATTCTCATGAAAAATTTCCCTTTAGGGAATGTGCTGTATGCATTTAATTTGGTTTTTATGGTATGCTTTTGAATATTGAAAAACATGTGATTTCTTTTTTTACAATCCAGTAAAAACAAAACAATGTCTTCATGATATGTTTGTTAATCAGTTATACAAAGAGGCAATTTTATCTTTGGATAATTTGCTGATTAGTAAACTTTTTTCCTCCCTTATCCTGTTGATGTAGTGGGATTTTCCAGAAAGAAGTAGACTGTAAAAGAAATAAATCAAAATGTAGTTGAAATAGATAGCAAGATTATTTTCCTTTTGGTCTATTGAAATTAAAAAGGTTACATTGGGAAAATCAAGTCTCAGAACAGTCTTTAGATCACAAGAATGTCATTGGACACTAAAGGTTGCAAGATGTACTTTCTGATGTGTTGAGAGGAAGTTTGCAGGGTTTGGGATGGTGAATTTTCTTCTGGACTAGATAGACCTTAACAGAGACCTCTCCAGAAACTGTGCATACTGATTTCCTGGACTGTTATTCCTAGTGACAGCCATCTGCCACTGCTTGATGAAAACCTCATCGTAGACATTAAGTGACCTGTTCTGAAAGGGTAGCTTCACCACAGTTTATCCCTTCCTGGCACACAAATCAAATTAGTTTGATATCACAGGGAGAAAGCAAGGCAAGGTGAGGCAGAAAGTGTTATCAGATAGATGTCTAAGACAGGTCAGATAAGTTACTTTTGGAACTGGTACAAATTTTTTTATTGAAGATACAGAAATCTTATCTGACTGGACAAACAGACTTTGTAAACAAAATTGTGTAGGGACTGTCTTTGGCAGTGAACCAACCAGATGTGATTGGTTTGTATCTATATCACTAAACTCCCTTACCTTCTCATCGGGTTGACCGTGCTGACTACGTTACCCCCAGACCATCCCAAACCCTAGACCACGTTAGAGCATTAGGCATGGACAAGGTGCTGAGCAGCCCTCTTTAGCCAGTAAATTAGACCAGATAATCCCCAGAGGCACTTTCCAACCCAAATCATTCTACATGCCTATGATTATTTGCAGGACTACGAGGTCACATGGACCACACACCTGCCAACGTGCATAGCAATACTTTCATATAAGGGATCACATTGCCTCAGCCTCAGGCTCTTTGGCTGGTGTAAGTCAAACTGTGGAGTACATACACAACAGGGGAACATAAAAGTTAAAAAATAAAAACCTAATCTTTTCTTGGTTTTTCTTCTGAAATACTATTTTCTGATCAAATTTATTGTCCTGAAATTTCTGAACATCCCTAGTAAAGGGAGCAATTTCCTTATTCTTCAGTATTGTGACCATTTCCCTGACAAATGGGGAAGCCATGACTCAGACTTCTAGGGTATAACTGGCAAAAGATATGTTATTAATAAAAAATCTATTGATGTACTCCTGTAAATTCAAATTACTATTGCAGCACTAATATTGCAGTGCTGAGAATTGTACTGTGTTATGTTGTTGTATAGCTATGTCTGGCAGTATGCTGTCTTAAACAAAGGAAAAAAAAATAGGAGAGAAAAAGTCATGAAAGTATCATACATCCAGTTTTGTGAGTCTGAAAGTAAAGATTTCATCCATCTTGATCTCATCCAAGACAGCTTGAAGTAAAAGATTAACCGAATATCATAGCAGGAGTAATTGTCTTTACAATTGTAGCAGACTCACAGAGGCAACCTATGACTTACAATTTGGTTGGAAGTGCAGTGCAATAAATATACATTGTGTTCTGCAGAGTTTGGGTATGACAAAAATTCATGTTGCCACTCAAGTTAAAACCATTTTTCCCGTGCAGTTTTAAGCATATTTTAAACACCTGTGGCTATGTTCAGAACATCCAGCCTGCTTATGTTTTGATAGCAGCACATCCATGTCAGGGTGGATATGCAAGATCCAAAGCAGGTCCTCAGGACTTCACATGGGGCTTTGCTGCCCATGGAAGCTGTGGTTCTTCACAACTGAACTGGGTAATGAGAGCTGCATACACAGCCACACAGCTCCATCCTCTCCAGAAATCCCTTTTATTTTCGGTAGTAAAACGATGTGACTTAAAATGAAGCTCCTCAGCACACCCAGCCTAAGGTGGAACTGAGACATTCCTAGCAAGTGGAAAGCAATGCAAGCAATGCAGCAGTGAGATGTATAGTGTCTATTTGAGCTTGATATCAGTACAGCAATGTTTGAGGAAAAAAGACGGTGCTGAGGCAGAGTTTGAGATGGGTGCAGATTTTGTTCAGAGAAAAAGAATAAAGTGTAAAAATTATCATAGGCTATCCTGCCCATTTGAATTAGTTTTAAAATACTGCTTTTCTTGATACACACTGCAAATTTTATCTGCCAGTTACTTCTACAGATAATGTGAATTTTTACAGTAACTTATTAATGTGAGCCTGAATAAGTATGGTTCTTAGAGCATTCATGAATTTTGGGTATATTTAATATTTAATCAAAGCTTTGTTGAAAAACATAGCACCACCAAGATGGTCAGGGGCTGAGCAGTTGGCTTATGAGGGGAGGCTGGAGGCTGAGGGAGCTGAGCTTGTTCACTCTGGAGAAGAGATGGCTTTGGGAGACATAACAGCAAATTATCAGTAACTTGGAGGTGGTTATGGAGCCAGACTCTTCACAGGAGTGTATGGCAAGAGACGGAGGCAATATCTCGGGAGATGAACCAGGAAAGGTTCAGGCTGAATATAAGGAAAAAAGATCCCACAAGGATAGTCAAGAATTCCTACTAACAAGATAATGCATCTTTGGAGGTTTTCAAGACTTGATATTAAGGATAAATACCTGAAGAGCGTAGTCTGACCTCATAGCTGACCATGCTTTCAGCAGAAGGTTGGAATAGAGACCTCCAGAAGGTCCTTCCCAAACTGAATTATCCCATGTTGCGATGATCTTGAACATCAATTTCCACAGGAGTGTATTATAAACCAAGAAAGTCTAAGAAATTATTTTAATATTCTTGGTATTATGAGCTCCAAAACATATATCTTTTTTAAAAAATTAGAATTCTAAGTGCTTTTCCGCTTTCCACTAAAAGTACCTTACATTAATTTTTCCCAAGTAATATCTTAGCGGCTGAAATTATTTCCTTACTAAGAACATCCTGAAAAATCCACGGCACATCACTTTATTAGAGAGTGTGGATATGCTTTCCATTACTTAGCACTTTACTACATCACACCTTAAGAAAATCCTTAATTGTCTAATGTGGAAGGTAATTTTAAGAAGAAGACACTTAGTAAAATGAGCTGATATCAATTTCTCTAATTAGATCTGAAAATAATCTCATAGAGAATGAAAAAAATATCCTCAAAAACTCAACCCTGTAGCTGGAGTCTATGTATGTTTTGATGGGTGGGCTTTTGTTTTAAATGAGTGTTCTTTTATGAAGCACTAAAACAAAAGCTTTGAACAGTTTAAGATAGAATCTTTCCTCGTGAATCACATAATCTTTAATTTATAAAAAGCTGGATATAACTTTTAAGCTCTCCTGCACAATCAGAGCAAATGCTTTTTTTTCTCTCCATTAAAACACAGGAAAACGTTCTTTGACAGAAGAGAGCAAAAAATACAGACTGGGGTGGGGGAAAGGATGGTTGGGGTCCAAGCATAACAAAAGTCTCAAGTCAAGTGGATATCCTTACTAAAAAGTGTAATGGAACAGTAACTCTGCAAAACGACATAAAAATGAAAATATAAGTTGAAAATTAAAAGAAATCTGATGAGTGGGTGGAGGGGAAAAGCAATAAATATTTTTTATTATACTTTTCTGATACAGAACTAGAAAAGCTGTGTGTAATGAGTAACCATGTTGCTTGCACCTGGGGGAAAAAGTTGCAAATGTTTGGATATAGGATACAAATATTGGCTTTTTGTCAATAGTGCCCAACAACAGAGGAGTCTCAGGACACAGCAAGCTTACCCAAAGCTTCTTCCCAGCCTCCAGCAATTTGTAACTGAGGGACTTCCTGAGCCAGAAAGCCTTCTTTCTGTGTCATTATATCAAATAATTTTGTAGGATTTTCAAGATGTTTAATGAACCCATGTAAAACTTAGCATCTATATTATCCCATGAGAAGGAATTAGCTCCTAAACTGTACACCATATGGAGCAGTGTCTGCTTTTGTTGGGTTTGAACCCATCACCTGCTGGAATCAGCTGAATCTTCTAAGCCTTTCTTAATTTTCTGCATGACACTTAGGATCTATAAAATCTGAAGAGACTTTTATTATACGCTATCATTATCCCTGCCTCCCCCAGACAACTTCTTTCCAGTCTCAGTCTATGCTTTTAGTCATCTTTATGATCCTCTCTGGGGTTTTTTTATATAGACTTTCTGAGACAAGAAAACCAGATTATGTGTAGTATTTAAGAAGTGATAATGCAATGTATTTCTACAGTCATAAAAGTTGCTGGTTTCTTCTCTATTCCTTTTCAAAAATACCTACTGATCCATTTGCTTGGCTGAATATTAATGAGCATAAAGCCGATGTTTTCAAAAAGTTATTATAAAGTTAGATATTTTCTCTTAGTACCAATGTTCAACTTAAAGACCACCATTGTGAATGCTTTTTAAGAAATCCTTAACATTTTACAGATGAACAACTTTTCCATTGACCTTGCCTTCACTTTGCCTCCTTCTTGATGGCTGCTCAACAGAGGGAAATATAGAGCAGTGCAGGAATTTCTTTATGCTGGCTTTAGTCTCAGGGAGCATTGGTGAGATATATTCTTCAGACCTGTACAAGTAATATACAGGCAAGGTTAACAGTGAAGTGCTAAACCGAATTGATTAACAGCTGTAGGGCTTGAAAGCCAGATGAAAGACCTCAGAAAGTTCCAAGGTAAGAAAAACAAAACCTTACTTTAATCTGCTATTATCAGGGAGTATTGAAGGATGGAAAATGCTGTGCTTGTCCTTAAGAACTGCTTTGGCAATAATTCAGAACTACAAACTAGTAAGTTTTATTTCAGCACTGGGTAAATTGAAGGGGAAATGGAAATTAAGTTTGAGAGTACCTAGATGAATGTATAGTGTTGGCAACCTTCCATTGCTCTCTGTAAAGGGAAACCATACCTCTTTATTTTATTTTCTTATTATTTCATTTTTATTTTTTCAAGCAAACTAGAAAAATTTAATTAAAACAAAACCCGATTATAGGAATTATAAGCCTTTAAAATTTTACAGTATAGAATTTTACTATTCCTGGCATTAAGAAATTGTCCAATATTTTACCAGAAATAATAAAAGGTTAAAATTGTAGTAATAGTTACATGAGAGGGAATAAAAACCTGATTTGTGTTGGCTTTTACCTAAATTTTGCAAATAAAGCTAAGACTTTAATTTAGTTGTCTGCAGTACCTGTCCAGTCAACAGAGCCAAATATGTACATTTAAATAATAACTTATTTAACCCTAACTCAAATCTGTTTGGTCAGAGGAATTCTTCTTTGTAAATATATCTCTCACGCTGATGGTAGATAGGGTTCAAAGGAGTTATTGAGATCAGTAAGCTACCACTAAATTTCATATAGTCAAATTCAGGGAGATGAATCCCTCTCTCTACAGAGACCCAGGGAAGCCACTGTGCAGTACCCCTGGCATTACATAGTACTCACCTTGCACTGGCCTCATATCTTGGGTAGTTACTGATCTTCAGTTTGTGTTAAACATACAAAAACCCACAAAAGCTGTCTTGTCTGAGAGGTATGGTTATGAAATGAAACATATTTAGTTCTTCAAATGGGGATTTGATAACTGGATCCACATGACTTTAGCATCGCTGACTATCAAGACATCCTTTCTGAGATAGGCTGTCCTCAAGTCTTGTGTGATAGAAAAAATCAAGAGGAAAAAATATCCTTCCCAAGCTATGTGACCTTTGAGGAACTTCAGGGGTTTAGGCTATCAGCATATTCTTGGCCTCAATGAGTTATACGCTCACCTGTACCGTGATGCCAGGCATATTTCTGTTTAGTTGCTAATTCAGTTTAGGAATTATATTAAAAAAATCAATGCTCCCATTACTTGTAATGTGAGCTATTGACTTTTCCTTTACTTAGATGATTCAAGTGAAGAAATTTCCCCATTGTACAGGAAAAAAAAAAAAAAAAAAAGTAGAAAGGTGTAGAAGGAGCAATACTGGTGCAGTGTTGTGCTCTACTTGGAATGCAGTTTCTGGCTGTGAGTAACCTGGTCAAGTAGAAAGTTCCCTGCCCATGGCAGAGAGATTGAAACTAGATGATCTTTAAGGTCTCTTCCAACACAAACCATTCTATGATTCTATGAAAACCACCAGCAAAGCTTATCACCAAGCTGTCTTTTGTGTTGCTTGCAAAGACCTTGTAGACTTGGTCTTTTCACATCATATCATTTATAAGTAGTATGTTTATGTGGAGCCCATTCATTTAGTCTGATTATATTAGTGTTATCTTTTTCTTATTTAATAATAACAACTAAAGACTCCCCTATTTTCAAAGATTTCTTGAATTTAGTCTAAGCAGAATGCAGAAACACCACTAGTCTGGGACAAGGAGGGAGTCAAATGTCTAAGGAGAACATGAAGATTACCGCATACATACCCACATGCACAAGTGTCCCCTCACTGCTCTGTGCCATGAGGAACGCAGAACACCAACTGACCACCCTTTGCAGGGCCACTTCAAACCCTGCTCTGAAGAAGGTAGAGCAGGCAATTCAGCCCACACTGTCTGCATCCACCTGTCCCAAGGCAGAATAAAGACTGGGAATTTGTGAACTCTTTCTTGAAAGGCTATTTAATGTCAAACACCTAAACATACTTTGGAGACTACATATCACTCTCTTTTTTGCTAAAGCACACCTTAAAATGAGCCGCACACATCTCTCCTCATTTTTTTTTCTCCCTATAGGCCTTTGAAATTTGTATAGTTGAGCATATTTTGAAGAGAAATAGGATATCCCTTCTCCATCCTGTCCCAACTTGAGGACATTCTAAATTTCACAAGGTACCTAACTCAAATTTGTGAATAGTACCAAAGTCTAGAAGACAGTGAACATTTCAGATTCAACCCTCATCTGTTTTCTACTGTGTGGTTTCATTGACCCACTCCCTACTGGATATTTGGGCACTTAAAGCTGCTCCAAACTCCCTGTTCAACACACAGAAAACTGAGTGCATTCCAAAAGCTGGCTACATAAAAGCTGGCTACTTGGCAAGATACAATTCAGGTCCTTTCAGGTTTGAGTATTCAGAAAAGAGGAGGCTATAAACATCCTTTAGATAGCCATTATATACAGAGTCAGTAGTTCTCACTGACAGGGTTATTAATATTTCTAAAGTAGTTTTTCACTATTATTGATAGGAGAATAGAAGAGTCCCTCCAGGCCTTTTGGCCGCAAGCCATATGGCAATGACTTCCTTAAAGTTGTAAATTTCTTAAACAAAGGTTGAAAACAAAAATTTTTATCAGCAAATAAGGCTTTGTTACCATGCAGTGTTTAGAGTTCAAAAATAAAAAAACCCCAAAACTATATTGCTATTCAGTTAGAAAGTGCATTTTGCTGTGTAATTTTAAATGGAATTATCCATAACTAAATGGGTGCCTAGTGCTTGCCAATGAGAATCATATAATGGAAAGGAGTTGGAATAGCCCTTAAAGATCACCCAGTCCCAACCCCCTGCCATGGGCATGGACACCTCCTATTAGACCACACTGCTCAAGGCCTCATCCAGCCTGGCTCTGAACACTGCCAGGGCCGGGGCACTTAGAGTGTCCTAGGGTAACCTGTTCCAGTTCTTAGCACCCTCACAGCAAAAATTCTTCCCAATATCTAACTCAAATTTCCCCTATTGCAATTTATACCCATTACTCCTTCTCCTACCCCTACAGTTCCTGACACAGAGCCCCTCTCTGGTTTCCCTAGAGGCTCCTGCATATACTGGAAGGTGCCATGAGGTCTCCATACAACCTTCTCTTCTCCAGGCTGAACAATGAGGACTGAATCTTCCCTAAGCTGATGATTTATTCTAATCATTAGCCCAGAACAAATGAAAAAATCGTTACTGAAAATCATTACTGATAAGATCTGCGAGACAGAGATGTAAATAATAGGCAGAATTACTCTTTCATGGTCCATTTTCAAAAGAGCCAAGTATAAAGTCGTGGCACTTACAATTTGGACTTTGTCTAGAACATCAGCGGGTGAGCTTTAACCATTTGCCAACGATGGGAGCAAAAAAGTTAATACAGTCTTGCAAGTATATGCAGGAAAATATGAAGTGGAACTAGCAAGTCTAACCCTGTTTAGAGACTGACACAGCTCTGATTGAAGTACTTGTTTTACATCTTGTATCTGCAATTCAAGCAGGAAGTTGAGAAATTTGAGAAGGTTCAGGAACAAGTCATTCATATACATGACTAATGAGAAATTTAGCATCATTGACATGCAAAAGTTCCAAGAAAAGAAACAGAAATGATTACTGAGAAGGCTTCCATCCAGAAAATACCTGTAAAATCTGGTGAAGGTGTTCAGCTTAAGGTGTATAAATTCAGGCACGATACTTCAGTAGTGAGGTAATTTAACAAAGTTACCAGGAGATATGGAGGACTTATTTTACTGAAAATTAAGTTAAATTTGGATGTGGTTTTCTACATATGTACCATTTCAATCACAGATATTTGGGGATTTTTTTTTTTCTTAAAGTATTATGGGGAATGTGAGAGATGATAATCAATATATTTCCCTTAGTGTCTAAAATCTGTGAACAATCCTACTCTTCTGGAGCAGGGATGGGAATGTGCTCAAAGAGACTTTAAAAAAAAAGACAGAGCTAATGGCAGAGAAACAAATTAGGTTTTTAAAAATCTCTCTGTACTGTACACATGGCTTAAGTAAACAAATTATATCCTTGCAGAAATCATTAGCCAGGTTGTTTAAAAGGCTCACTTGATTTCAAACTGATTTATGTTCTGCATATTTGATCCCAGGTCTCCCACACCCACAGAGTGCACCTTGGCTGCCTATCCACTCTCAGTGTGACCTGCCCTTCCAAGTAGTACAGATAGTGTTGGGATGGGGAAAAAAGATTACAGAGCTCCAGGGTTAAATGGTTAAGTAGCCTCTGGTAGCCTAGCCAAGTTCGTAACAAAAGCAGAAAAGCAGAGACTGCTGGAGAAAAGTCCCAGAAGAGGAGGACCCTTCCCTGTACTGACACTTCACATAAGTAAGGAAATGGGAAAACTTGGCTAAACCTCTGCTTCAGCTGTCCACAGCGATGATTTCAAGATTTCCAGCTACCAGGAGGAAACTGGCAAGCACGAGTAGGCTGGACATGCTGGCTTGGTGAGTTGCATTTGCTCTCAGGATACAAATGGTATCAGCCCAAGAGAGTAATGGAACTGCTGCTGTGAGGCTTTCACTCAAACGGAGGCTCACAAAAACTTAATGTCTTTAAGGAAATGTTGAGTTTTCTAGCACTCATGTGGTAGAAGAGGCATTGGCTATAACATCTTTGCTCTGGCAAAGTCCTATGCCTTTGATGTAGGTGTTTTGGTAATATCCTTTGAATGCCAAAATGCTGATTTGAACATGAGAGCTGTTGGGAGTTGTTGGTTTCCCTATTCAAGGATGTGAATATATTATACCAAAGAGCATGATATATAGTCTTAGTGGAATCCTTCTCCACTAGGAAATCTCTTGCCTTCTTTGAAATCTAGGAAGCTATGACATGGCCTCTTTAGTTTTGGACTTAACTCCCCTTCAAGATGGACTTCAGCCTTGATAATTTGCCTGAGTAAAATTTATTTTCATAATGAAATTTCCTAACTGAAATCAGCAACTTGCTTTCAGAAAGTCACCTGCTTCTTTGCACTAATCACAAATGCAACTGAGTAAAAGAAATCTTTCATTCCTCTTGATATGAACAGTGCATGCCACACATTCTTATTTCAGTTGAATTTTCTGAGTCACACACCCTTAAAGCTCAAACAAAATTCACTAATACTAATGAGAAATCTGTGCATTTCTCCATATAAGGTGCTCATTTTATTGCCATTCCTCATAATCTGTAACAAGTAGAATGTCAGAAAAATCAGAGGTGAAAAGAATTCCTTTCTGTTTTGCATGATCATAGCTAATAAATCAGCTTCATCCGAATTAGTTTACTGCTGCTCCTTTTTAACACTGAAGCTTCTTTTGTCTCTGCCTTTCACGTTCATTTTGATTGCTGTCTGGAAAATTTGCAGCATTCAGGATTGGTTTCTGATTATGGCAATTTGATTTTCCGTATGCTTGGGTAATTGCATCTTTCATTTCATACAGATCATTATGAGAACAGATGACAACGGAAATCAGTTCCTTCAGAAGAAATATTTTTTTCAGTTACAGAACTTCAAACATATGAAAACCTTTAGCATATTGTTGCATCTTTTTGTCAGAGGAATATTTATATGTTTATTTATTTGTAAATTCTATCAAAAAGGAAAATTTGCAAGAATTTAGCTGACTTACTGACTTAGCAACACACATCCCATTAAAAGCATGTGTGATTGTTGAGAGACCTACAAACATCCTAAAATTTAAGCAATTTTTGTTCTGAAAAAAGCTCTTGTGAATCCAATATTTTCATAGAGTGCTCCTTTCTATAGCCTCCTAAATCCAAGGTCATAATTGTCCTCCCTTCAAGCTAACAAGAACAGTGCCAAGAGATGCTGCTTGGCCACATCACTGGCCTCTCCCTGTGCCAGTACAAGTATTTTCGTAGCTTCATGGTAAACCAAACTGGGGAATGATTGAGACTGAATGTTCATTTGTTTGGGTTGGTGAGGGGGTTTTTTTATTAGTGGGTTTTTAACTCTATTTTCCAAGGTCATCTCTTCTAAACAGAATTCTTCTACAGCTTGAAATGACTGAGAAACTGTAGAAAAACAATAGAAATTAAAAAAAAAAAAATTGCAAACTGCTGGATAGCAAATAAAAAAATAAGTTCAACTGTAGCAGAGTGTGGTCTTAACTTTTTGTCTGATTTAGCCTGGATCAGACTTTTGCTGGTTATTGCTTCTATTGGACCTCAATAAATGGGAGTGCACAGGGTTTAGACATCATCTCCATTTAAATGGACAGTCTATCATTTTGTCATCTACCATGAGCCCAATCATATACAGGTCTTAGCTATGGTAATACCATGAAAAGAAGTCATATTTTCTGTGTGTTTGTGAACAGCTGGAGGCATCCAACACTTCTTGAAGGCCATATTCAGAAGATGGCTCTTCCATATCTCTCTTCACAATTGCATTGCTTCTTACTTCTTTTACATCCTTTCCTGAGAGTATCTACACAGTCTTGACTGAGCTAGTTCTGAATAATGTTTAAAGAAAAGTAGGCAATTATATAGCAAAATGGCTAATGTGAAAATTTGGCAGTGAGTGTGGATAGAATGAGACTTGTGTGTCTGCTTTCTATCCCAAAACCATAAACCTGTCATTTAGAACTCCCCTCCAGTCAATCAGACAAGTTCTTAAAGACAATTTGTGTCCCACAATGCAGAAATCCCCAAGAAATAGATTCAAACTAATAAATCCAGAGACACAAGCAGAGAACAAACAAGTCCAGAAACAGCATAAGGATGTGCAGAGCTGTTCCTGAGCAGGCAGGTGAAAACATCCATTTCATTTCCAGTTTCATGCCAGTTTTCATATATCCAGGACACAATTACACATAGCTACACTCACCTTTGCATGTAAGCTAAGAGGATTTCTTACAAGTCACTCTCTAGGTCCATGATTTTAGCAAATTGAGGGATGTTGGCGAATTGTTTCCATTCAACTGCAAAAATTAGTGCATCTTATTGTTTTACAGGTGCATCCTGTTTTCCCAGACCTGTAGGATTTCAGCCTGAAAATGATAGTTTTGAGCAAGTTGTTGTCCCTCTTTCTCTTTCAGTAGCTTGATCTGGAATTCAATTTGTCTGTCTTCTAGTACCTGAAAAGTGTAAAAGAATAAAGTCTACAATGAAGAAACCTGGCTGATAACCTTGGGCATAGATTTGTATCATCTCAAGCTGAATAATGTGTCGGGCTTTAAGGTGTTCTGAATAAGCAATCAATCTTGGTCTGACTTGCCTTCCTCAGAAATCAACCAGAGCCACATCACTGAATCCTGTGGAAGAAGCAATAATCCAGAAATTAAACCTATGGAAAAATTCATCCTTGTTAGACAGATCCAATTGAAACTTGGTAACCAGCAGCTGCAGGGCAGTCTGTATTCTATTGAATATTCTGCCTTACCATGACCAAGATATGGAGGATACAAAAGTCTGTGCCTCTCTATAGTGACATATGCATGTGAAAGGCCTAGATCCATCAAAAGAATAAAAGATGTTGCAATTGCAATTACTTAGAAATTCCTTAATTTCTAAATTTCTAATTTCTAAACCCACATGAAACCACAGAAAATATGTTCCATATGATAAGATGTATGCCCCGTGGTACAAATCCCAAAGAAACTGTACAGTCCACAGAAAAATGCCCCTTTAATCCAATATCAAGGGAAGCATTGTTTTACACACATTAGTGACCATATTCTTAGCTTTATCTTGAGCAACTGAATGTTTGTTTTTTTTCTATGCTGACTAATGCTCCATGCTGTAGGATATTGGAATCTAGTGGACCATGCAGTTAGAATGGCGGGGCAATGGGAATATGCAATTTAGATATGAAATTTTGCATGAAATAACAAAATAATGTGCACTGGTTATGTTCCACTGCAAAATCTATTACCAGTGGAAGCATAATTTCACGGAGCTAGATAAAAAATAAGAAAGAAAAATAGGAAGTGCAACACAACAAAGTGCTATTCTGCCGTGATGCCGCCGGTAGGGGCACCGGGCGTCCGCTCACAGTTCCAGGGGCTGCCAGGCTGCTTCGGGGGCACGGGAGGGCTGGTGAAGGTTCGGCAGAGTTTCACCTAACCCACCAATGTTACAGGTGCACTGAGGAAGAAAAGACAAACAGAGGGGCTTTCCCAGATGGTTTATTCGGGCACCAGGATCGTGCCAGGGAAGCCCTGACATGAGAAGTTACGGTCACATATATACCAACACAAGGGGGCAGGGGGAGGGTACAACATCCTATGGGGAAGGGGTGCGGGGTTTGAATTTGGCAGGCTTTGTATAGGATTGCGTAATACAGAGCCCTCTGGGGGGGAAACCAGATACCAAGGGGGGGCAGGGGGAAGATAGCAGTGCCTGGCCGTGAGAAAAAACTGAAACCTGGCCATAGCACACCACAACACTACGCCAGTAATATTATCTTGTTATCTAACTGTATCTGCTAATAAGAATATAAAAATATATTTCCCTCCTAACATGATTCAGCCACCTGTAACATTAACTGGTGGCACAACCACAGACAGGCATATGTTGTGCTTACCAAGTACCTTTTCAAAAACTACCAGCTGAGAGAAGCAAATCATGCTGTAACCATTTTCTATTTTTCCATCTTCATCCTCTTGAACTTGTACTTGTTATTGCCTGCAGCAAACTTTCCTAAATGCACCACACCAGGGTGGAACCCTTCTAGATTTTTTCAGTATCCAGTAATCAAGCATAAGACTGCTGATATGATTCTCCAGCAAAACAGATTTTTTCACTGGATATTGAATTGAGAGGTCAAGATTGCATAGAAGAAAGATTAAATATTAAATCAAGTTCCCTCATTAAATTTAAGGTAGGAAGACAGGATCTCCTCTGAGGCATTCAAAGGCATGTACTCTTGTCCTTTTACTATACTGGGAATTTTGGCTCATCTTAAATGCTTAAATTATACCTCATATTACATTATTGTTTAGAAATGTTGGTTCCACCGTTTACAGAAGTTAGGGATGACTGGTACATATTTTTTTCTATCTTAAAATTTAACTACACCATTTTGTATATATGACTTCTAATAATCTGACTTTGTTGACAATCATCAGGACTCTCTATCTGTCCCTTTCCTTTATAATTTGTAAAAGAAAATATCAAGCTGCAAAATCAAGATATCTGGTATGGAAATTTATACCCTTTTTTGCAAAATCTGCTCTTTAACAGTGAAGTTTTTGGTGGATGTAGTAGCAATTAAATGCAGGCCTTTTTTTTAAAGCCATGATAAATATCCTTGGGGCATATCCCTTAAAAAAAGCACCTGCCAGTAGCTGCAGAATTTAAATTCAGTTTCTCTGGTCATTAGAAATAGCCAGATGTCAAGGCAGGTGCTCCACTCTATTTGATAGTAAGTTAATGACCCTTGAAATGCAGAAGCAGTATGTCAGCCCTAACAGCCCTCTTTGTAACAACTCCCCCTTTTTCTGGCTTCTAACTTTCTATGTCTCCACTGCTTTTATTAAGATCATCAACTGAATGTGAGTGATATTGTTTTTCTGTTTAGATGAGCTAGCATATCATGCTATATCATTTTAATGTCCATCATCTCTGGGTCTTCATGTCTCTGAAGCTTCAGTTCAATGAGTGTTTTTTCAAACCCAAAAAAATTATGTTGGTGCACTCCAAATAAACCTTCTTTTCTATTAAATGTAGTTGTGCTGCTTCTGTTCCTGGTTATTAAAATTTTTCACTTAAGGCATATTTTTATGGCTTTCTGTCCTTTCTGCCTCATGAGATGGAGAGAAATGTTTGGAAGGTGAAAGAGAGAATGCTAAAATTTCACTGCAGGTATGGGACCAAATGCTGACTTTTGACTCTCAATGCAGAGTTGCAGGTGCAATTTGCCTTCTTAGCTTTTAAAACACCCGTTTAGGTAAGATAATCACTCTCTTTTCAGGCTCCCTCAAGTGCCTCATCAGATGGCAGCAGTGTTTTATAGCCAGCAGTTGAAAGGCATGGCACACACACTGCAGGGAATGAAAAGGATTTTAAAAACTGAGGCAGAGTTTTCTGAATGCTGTGCAGAGTCACCAGTTACAGTGACACTCGTTGCATATATGAACACAGATTAACCCTGAATGTATGATCATAGAATAAATCAGCCCTTATAGCAAAAGATAATCCTCAACAAGTAAAATTTTAACTGTTTTCTGGGTTTTTATCTACTTGAGCATTTATTTTTTGCACTTAGGTGATGATTACTGAAATTTGGTCAGCTTTAGTGTCAGCTAGATAAGTTTTCCTTGGTACATCCGTCACACTAATTATATTTTAGAAATGACAGTAGCATGAATATTTAACCAAATCTATGGAACTTTCAAAACTATCTGCCAAAAACAAGCAATGTCTCCATCCCAGGACTTGCAGACCCAGGTCTTCACACTAAATCAGATTTTGTGCAGGCTGCTACTGATGAGGCCAATGTCTTCTCCAGCCATGGTCAACCATTCTTATTCCTCTCATTGGGTCAGGTTTAGGCATCGTGTGAGCCTGTGACGAGTCAGATCAGCTTTCACATGAAGGGTCTTTGGTCCATCTAAGGACAGTCTTTAGGAGATGCTTTTTGTTCCTTTCCACTGGCTCACTACTACCAGCTGAATGAAATTACCCAGTGTAAATGGATGACACAGGCCCACTCACCATAACATGCTTAGCACCATCTTTTCCATTCCATTGAAGAGGAGACTCCTACCACTTATATACCAATACATTGATTTTGAGAAATAATTGCAATATACAAACTAAGTTCCTAAGAGGAAGGACATAACAAAATGAAGGGGAACAACTGAAATAAAAAAAAAAAAAAACAACCTGACCAGTATTTTGGCTACAACCATAGTATTCTGGACATTTTTCTAATAACTGAGAATACTCAGAAGATAACAGCAAACTTCTTGGTATTTGTTCCTATACCATCCTATATATTCCTATATACCTCTACCTCTGAAAAACCTCAGTTGTATTTTAAAACAGAAGCAGACGTGAAATACCTTGGTGCATTTAAAATCCCAGCAGCTGGCATGTGGCATTAGCCCAGTGGCTGGGGGAGCACCCAGCTGCCTGAGAGGCACAGGTAGCCCCAGGCTTACCCAGGGAACTGCCAGCACACATCTGATTTCCTTCTAATTGCATCTCAGCAGTCACCCACGTGGAAAACAGTTTGTATAAACATGTCTCATGCAATTCTGTCATGTGGTAACTATTCCAGAAGTTACATTTTAATTCAATTGGCTCCGAGTGGAGAATACACAAAGGGCTGACGCTGGGCGATCCGTATCCATGCTGGAAACCTTTGCCAAGTCAGTAATCCCAGTGGCAGGGCCTCCAGGGGGAAGGGGGGATGTGCAGCCCAGCTCATCAGCAGAGGCACACTGAACTGTGCAACAGGGCTCAGACTTCAAAAAACTTGCTCCACAGAAAGTTCCTAAGTTACCTTTTATTCCACATCATTGCAGAAACATAAAAGTTTAATAGATATTGAAACTCAATTTAATATATACATTAACATATTTATTACAAAATGAAAAAGAAAAATGAATCATTGTTCAGACCCAGAACAGGCAAAAATGGTCTCATTTAAGTGTTTTTAAATTTGAGTGGGAATGCTTTAAAAGTGGAAGTATTCTCCTTCTTATATTTATAATACTTTCTCCTTCAACATTAGAACAAAATGAGCATACTCCCATGATAAGTTTACATTTTGACAAGCCAATTTTTCTGACCAAAACAGTACATTTGAATATGTTTTACCAGCTCCATTGTTACACTTTTAGTTACAGGATGAATCAAAATGACAGTTAGAGACCTTCTTTGCCATTGAAAGGTTATATAATTTTCCTTAAAGTCTATTCAAAAGTCAGAAGAGGTTCATTAAGAAAATATTCCATGGCAGTGCAATATTTCTGCTCAGCAAGACAGAAAGAAAAAGGGACCATGACAAAAGGTTTTTCCCCTACCACACCACCCTCCCCTCCAAGACTGTTTCGTATATAAAAGTACATTTATATAGTGGTTTGTTGCCCAGTGAAGGATTTTTTAGATTCATAACCTTCTGCTCCCATAATGTGGCAAACAGACCAGGCCCCTGTCTAGTCCACGTGTGACAGAAAGCTCTGGACAATTCCCTCGTTTGGCAATTAACAGATTTCAGATCTTGTCTTCCTGGCTGCTGGCTGAAGGAGGCAGAAGAGCCCGCTCTGGCTCAGACAGCTCATGTAGGAAACACTGGTTTCAGTCCTATTGCAAGTTCAATACCACATTATGTTTCAGTCCTGTATCTTTGCAGCAATAGTAATACCAAACTCACTTTATAACTGTGATCATAATAATCAAACCAGGTCTGGAGGCTGCTGCTGCAGAGAAGCCCAGTGGTTGTCTGATTTCCTTGAGACAGAATATCTCATGCCACATCTATTTTGGCAGCTACATTAGGGTGTAATTTACTGGTACGTGACAGATAAGAGGGGAAATTCTGGAGATTTATTCTCACTTACATACAGACAAGATTATAAGTGCTTCCTCTTTTGCCTGTCCTCCTCTGCTTCCTAATTCCTCTCCAAAGCCATATTTCATGTATTGAAAAAAACATGAAAAAAAGGTTACTTCAGTTACCACTATCCTTTAAAGAGTGTGTGATCAAGCCACAATGCAGTTTCCCAGAATTTCTGCAGTGGTTTCATAAACGCACCCTTGCTGAAAAACAGCAGCTAGGGGAAAAAAAAGTCTATAAAAAAAAGAGCAACATAATTGCATAATCCTTCCTGGAGAATGCGAGAAAAATAAAATTGGCAGAAAGAGGCTGATATGGGGGCCCACAGAGAATTTGTGTCGTGCCACAGGCACCCATGAGGCTTGCTCCTGTCACTAATAGCTCTATAATAAAGTGTCAGCTTTCAGCAAGGAGGTGTATTTTCATGTTTTACTGAAGGAAGCATGGCCATCCAGGATAACATTACTGTTAGATGTATTACAGTAGCTCTTGCAAATCCTGACTTCCACTTACATTTCCAGATGAGAGGACACAGAAACGTTATTTTCTGTTTGTATTTACAGTGCTGTGTTTCCTTTCAAATTTGGTTAGGAAGTTTTTGACCTTGAAGGTTTGGATTTACGTGATGTGCTGTATGGTAAAATGATGTGTACTAGTAAATTAATTATGATGGGTAGCAAGCACAGGTGCTGGAACTTGAGCATCCCTTTTCTGAAGTGTCTGGATCAGTCTTTACACATATTTGGCTCATGTGAAGCACCATCCCAAGAAACTCTTAGAAATAATTTGGAAATTAGAACTTGTTAGGAAATATTCCCCAGAGGTAGTCTGCATGGAACTGTACCCCTGTGAGACTGGAAGAGCTAAATGACGTGCATGTGGTCAACATGTGCCAGCTGGGTTTTGTGCCAAGAACACGTCCTGACACTGTTATTTTGCTAGTATAGATGCAGCCAAAGAGAAATCCTAACACAATTAGTAACAGGTAACAGATAAAGCAAATCCAAATACACTCATCTGAAAATTAATGCAATGATCTGAGTTACAAAACTCTTCTTGGAAAAGATTTGGTTATAGGAGAAACCTGCATACACCAAACATTTCTCAGAATCATTTAGGTTGGAAAAGACCTCTGAGGTCATTGAGTCCCATTTTAGACTTACCACCACAACAATTTTACTGTACTGGAGGTGAAACAAGGCTTTAAGTACCCTACATTTCCACTTGAGTAATTGACAATGGCAATTCAAACTTAGTTGTGCCTGATTAAATAAATTATTATTAATACTATGAGAGTCAATATTTCTCTGACAGTAATTAAAAACACTTATGCAAAATAAAAACACTTTCCCCAAGCTTCAGCTACCCCTTAAATAGACCCTCATCTGTGTTAGGTATTCAGCCTGGTTCAGCATTATTCTGTGTTTATCCAAGACAGGATGGCTGTTGTGCAAACATCTAGGATTTAGCCACCTTGTAGTTTAAAAAGTTATCCTATATTTACATTTGAAAATGCTTTACAATGATTGAAAAGAGAATTGTGGGCTGTCATAAAAAAAAAGTCTAAAAAAAAATCAGTGTAAGAAGTTGTAATTCTTTGTCTAATACAGAGTAAACTTGAGAACCTGAAATAATTCTTTCTGCAATACACTGTAAACTTGTGAAATTAAGAGAATGAAATATAGACTTTTCACTTAGAATCCAGTCAAGAAACAGATCTGGTTAAATTTTTTTAAGTGCAACTTTTAATCCAAATATCTACTGTACAGTTTTTTGGTGCTGTATATATCTTTTAAGCCAAATTTTTCCTTTTTCATCATCCAAAGTTTAATTAAAGGTGGTTCCCAGCTTTGAATCCCCTAAACTTAATGGTTTGCTGTCATAAGGGGAAGGACACGACTCCGTGGATCACTGAATGTCACCCGCAGCTTTTTCTAACTGTGTTTCAGAAGCTGGACGGGATTATGAAAGAGCAAAATGAAGTAAAGTATGGTCAACTGGTGTCTCAAAGTATTTCATGAACATAATGGGACTCCCAAAATCTCACTACTGAATATCTTGGCTTGCCAATAGATTCCCCAGCTCTTAGGGACCCTGAAGCCTTTCCAGATCTGTCCCTCCCAGACATGCTACATATTATGCACATCTGTGCATCTCCTTTTTTAACCTTGCAGCTCAAACCCTTCCCACCTTCAGGGGAATGTAGTAGCCTCACTGTAATTAATTTCTGGTCATGTCATGGCTGTACTTAGTAGCCTATGAAAGGCAAAGGTGAGCTCATGTCTTACAACACCCAGCATTACCTGGAGCAGTCTGTCCAGAGCCTGCTGCTCAGTGAGGGGAAATGCAGCAGACTCAGGACCCATATGATAACCTCAACAGTTCCTTTAGGAATTCCACCAGTCAATAAAAAAACCCTGCATGATATAAATGTTCAATCTTCATATCATAGGACAAATTAACATTCGTGCAGGGTTTCAGTTCAAGTGCTATCTCTGTAGCAGCCCTCAGCAGCATGTCTCATTAGTCTCAGTGAGTATATTATCTTTCTTAATTAGAAACTCTTAAAATTTTTAGTCATGGGAATTCAAGGGTTGCAAAAGAAGAAGAAATTTTGTGTGATTCATTTTAATTACAGATTTACACACTGGAATAGGAAATTGGAAGTAATAATCTTAGTCTAGCATTAGCTAGGTAGCCATGTCTCAGATGTACTGTGCACCACTCAGGAAACATAACTAGCCTAGGATAAACATGAAATAAAAATTTCAGAGTGGAAGGGAATAGATGTTTAATCACCTAGTGGGAGTATAAGTTAATGGTTTTCTGAAAGGTTTGAAAATCTTCCTCTCCATGTGCAGAGCTTTGTCAAGGAACTGAATACCTTACCTGTGAGGTCAAGAGGAGAAATGTTCCAAGTACAGGGACTTCTGGTGAAATCTTGGAGTTCTTTAGTCAACAGCATAACTCATACTGACATCAGATTGTTCATAACCTGGCCCTGTTCAGGGCAACAGAGGAAATTTGGCTCCTCCTAAGGGAAAGATGTTTCTCTTTACCTTCCCTGCCTTTACCAACCAGCTCCTACCCCTTGTAGCCTCCTATAAAAATGGTGGATTTGGATATTTGAAAAACTGTAGGTGTTAATTTACATTTTGTAATTGTCTAATGTTGGGGCTTTTCTGTTTTGTTGTTGGTATTAATATTAAGTCTGTTCATTCATTGCTGATTAAATGTTTTGAATAAATCAATAAACCATTTTGATCATGATTTGGTTTAACCAAATGAACTGGGCAGTTTTCCCCTGCATTGTTATTGCCAAGTATCATTAAGTTGCCACTGCTTTGAGGCCATTCATGTGTCTGTTTGCAACTCAGGTCCTCAGCAAAGAGGAGCTTCTCTCTCTTCCCAGCATGCAGAGCAGTGGCCTAATTTGGAAATTCATCTCCTTGGGCTTGTCAATATAATAAACGCCTTGTTGCCCGGTGTTGAGAACTTCTCCCAAAATACAGGAATGTTATTTTTTTTTCCTAGTGACACTAAAAATTGAATAATAATGTCAGTGTATTATACAGCAATGATGATTTTATTAAGACAGACAGAAATAATCAGTCTTTTTGACACAGGTAGTACAAGCAAAGAACTTCTATCCATCAGAGAATACAGAGAAAAAAACTATTCTGTGCTAAATTTACCTTAAATTTTGGTCCACTTAATGTCTTTCATCAATTTCTATTGTCTTAGTTTAACAAATGGAATCATAAATAATGCAATCTACATCAACTGCACTTATTTGCAATTAGAATTTTTTTTGGTTCTCTGTTTTATGAATATTTAATAAACTGTGTAACCTTGATGGAAGGAGTGCAATTTAAGAGGCCATAATGAAAATGTAGAAAGTCTTGCTTTGTGAGCTCAACTTCTGGTTTAAATTAACATCCAGTAAACCTTTCTGCACAATGCTCAGTTCATCAAGTCTAAGATTTTCCTGTTCTAGAAATGCATGGGCACTTTTAAGATATGTTTTCTACTTCAAAGGGACTCAGTACTTTTTTTAAGCTTCTATTGATTATGACCTAAAATTTTCTCGTACATATTTTAGGGTATATGTTAAAAGGAAATAAAATTTTTAAAAATGAAAAAGTTACTTCTAAAATGCATACTTAGGATGTGTGATGCCAAAAAACTCCTTTATATAGCCCAATGGGCATAAAAAAATTATTTATTTGAGAAGTCTTTGCTTCTTGAGAGACAGGAACAACAATTGAATAGTGTTGTTTGATTTTCTTGTTTGCCACTGTAAATTTGTTTTAAAATATGCCATCATGGGGGCAATGCTAGCACACTGCTAAATATTTACATTTACCAGTCATTTAAAATACAGTAAAGAGAAACTGCAAGACTATTTTCAAAAAAGAGAAGTACTTATGAGAAACCTTCTTCTGGCAATAAGTAAAAACTTTTGACTGAGTGAGCACTATTCAATCAAACTAAGACATAATTCTGAAATATGTGTCAGATGCAGGCAAACAGATGCTCAAAATTAGGTAGTAAAATTTGTAGCAAAGGGGCCTAAATTCTGGTGTGGGCAACAAAAGAAAGCAAGAATTTGATTTCTGGCAGCCTTTCTTTTATGTACAACACAAATACCATTACAACTGCAAATGCTGGGGTATAATAGTAGCTTCAAACATAGCTGATTTATTTGGAATTGGATTATTAAATTACTTGTTTGGTGTTTGATTATGAAATAGTTTTGAGCTTGTTGACATTTCTTCTGTTATTCTTATCAATGTTGACACAGGAAAATATTTATCTTTGCTAAGAAAATGGAAATTATCTTGTGGAATATGAACATTACTGCTTAATATATGGGTTTCAATGTTTTCCTAAGCAAGCTATTACTTTGTACTTCATTTCAGAGTCAAGATAGAACATAAACAGAAATAAGCTTGTTTCCCTGAAGCTGGAGCTGATTTTAAGAATGTTCTGACTGCAAAGATGGAAATAATACTTCAAGTATTTGCACTGTAACTGTCTTCAATTAGTATTTGATAAAAAAAAAAAGGAGGGGGGAAGATTAACTTGTCTGAGTCTTGTTATATAATTTTGTTTCAAATAGAAAATTTTCTGTAAGGAAAGAAATGATTATTCAAAGTGCAAAGAGAAATAGCACGTCTTATAAAGCAATCACACACAGAAGGTGCTTTAAGAGAGGAAAAACAAATTGTTAAAACTGAAGTTGAGGAAGTGGAGAGCTGTGATTCACAGATCCTGGGTTACCTCTCGCATTGACCTGGAGTCTGCACACAGAGCTGCCGACTTACACTGCAGTCACTGAAGGAGGATGCCAGTGAGGAAGACTCTGTTGCTGTGCATTTGAAACAGGAATTGTTACTTATTTGTTCTGCTTTTAAAAGGTAAAACTCTGTTAACAAGGTAACAAAATCACATCACCAGGGATGCCATAAACAGATACTTCATCCATTTCCAGCCTTCCTGTGTTCAAATGGGATAGTGGCCCTGCATGTACAGAATTTACCTTTCCAGTGTAATCTGGTATTCCACGAAAAAGTCTTGAAGGTGTTATTATTTCAATGAAAATAGCTTTCAAAAGAAACTGTCTTGAACGGACAGCAAGCTGTGTAAATAAGTCCCACTTTTTTCTGGTTTCAGTAAACCTATACATATCAGATATACAGCAGCCTATAATAAAGACTAGTGCCTGAAACATTTGTTTTTCATAAACCAGCATTTTAGCTGACCAATTAAAGCTCAGTGGATTCTTTTTTTTTTTTTTTTTGGCAAAAACACCACTAAAAATTTATATTCTTATAAGCTGTAAATTTTCATCAAAAAAATCTCCCTCTTGTGGCTGAGACTACAATAGTTTTTAAATAATCAGGTAATGGTTTTTAGGTTAGCTTCTTCTTTTGCTGGTAAAATTCTAAAGGGAAAGAAAACAAATAAATACTTGCAATTTACTTCCTTAGAAGCTCTAACCACATTCCAGTAACACATTACAAATAATTGACATAATTCAAAGATTACCAGTAAAATCAGTACTTAAGAAATAAATGCTGTAGACAATTTAACTTAATGCTGCAAACAGGCAGTCTTTCTTAGCTTTTGTTTCTGTTGCAGCCTGGAAAAACTGACATTAGTATCAATGTATGTATGAAGTTTTCTGACCATGAAGTCACAAATAAGTTAATGGCAATATCTCTTCAATTTTTATAGCATCAGAGTAATTTTCTATATCTTCAAGACTAGCCAGAATGGTCAGGTATACTATTATGGAATCATTAAAGTTGGAAGTTCTCTAAGATCATCAAGTCCAACCATCAGCCCAATACTGTCAGTGCACCACTAAACCATGTCCTTAAGCCCGCCACGGCTGAAGCTTGCAGAGCCAGCTCTGTCTGAGCCAGCGTGAGCCAGTTCAGCTTTATTCAACTGAGGGAGCTCAGAGGGAACAGGACGGAGTTTATGTCCTGAGCTGGTTTCTGCACACCCACAAGGGCTGCCCCTGTGCCCAGTCGAGTCCCTGCAGTCACGGAGCTCTCTCACCCCCAGGAGACAGCAGCACCCCCAGGCCCCCGGGCAGAAGGGCTGGTTCAGCCCCTCGCAGCCCATGGCACTGACCTGATGCCTGAGATGGAGGTTACTTAGAACAGAGTCTAGACAAGATTAAGTGAATAAAATGGGTATTTATTGAAGGGTTTTTAACAGGTACATTTCGGGCAGACAAAAGCCTTTTTTAGGAGAGGCTACACTTAAGATGGATCTTTGGGTCACAAGTTTTTTATATTTTTATAAGTTTGGATTAATTTATCTATTAGGGTTAATTTTTAAATTATAATTTTAGATGATGATGTAATTCACTCTAAGTGTGTTTTCTTTTTTAGAGCTTTAGTTTACATACTTTGAGTCTTGGAACAACAAGGTGTCTTTGAGTCTAGGCTTAGAGAGGATTTGTTATGTTTAACTAGAATGTGAGAACAGGAGTTAACAGACTATATGGGGTTTTAGAGCTACACTAAAACAGTACAGGGTTTAAGAAATATAAAAGCTAAATTTTAAGGCATCAGACCCAGGCACAGCTCTGGGCAGCCTCCACCACCCTGCAAGCCTCCCTGCTTTTCTCACACCCTGTTACCAAGCTAGCAGGAGTGCCACTGGTTCCTGGTCTTTCACAGGAGCTGACTATGCTCTCACGGCTGTCAGCTCCTCAACAGCCCCCAGGAGCAACAGTGAGCATTGCTACTTTTGATGTGCTCTTTGCTATGGAGGTGGCAAATGCCAATAACATTTTATCCAATGTTCCCACTGAGCACAGCAGTGTGATTCCAATTAGTTTCAATCAGTGCATTTGCACCACTGGGCAGGCACAATTTGTGAGATGGCCATGGACCTATTAGACTTATTAGAAAAGTCCATAGTTTTTTCCCAGCCCGTATATTCAGATTTCCTTTCAAAACAAACTAGGACATACTGATCTATGGTCACACTCAGGTCTCATCCTCACAGACAGCTGGAATGGCCCAGGTTGCAAAGCTGAGTACCAAAGCAATGACAAAGCTGTGAGGCATATCTGCCCAACTTAACTGACATGGCCAAAGGACTCGTGGCATCGCTTACAGTAAAAACTGTAATTTCTCAAAAAGGTGTGCTACTCGGAGGTGAATGTCACTTTGTTATTGCCATTTTCATGTATCATGGTCAATCTCTGTTATTTTTGGTCATTTCAGCACTAAGAGTGGATAGAATGCTGGATAGGCCAAGTGAACATTAATTAGGTAAGTTAAGAAAATCAGAAGTCTAATAATTACTTAGAAATTGCAAGTTTCTAAAACAGGTGCACTAAAGCAAGTGCATGGCATCTTAGGATGGCATAAAATTACCACAAGATTTACTCTGTAAGTTCTTGTAGGGCATGAACTGGAAACTGCTGCAAAAGCAGTACAGAGAGGACCAGCCAACAAAGTAAGTCATGCTGACAGGGCTAATGCAATAACACTTCAAACTGCACAAACATTTGGAATAAAAATGGTCTATTCCGTTCCTTTAAGCACAGCATGTTTTGCTCTACAAATATCTTGAGCTTGGATTTAGTAAAGCTTTCAGCCATGTTCTTGCCTCTAAGCACACAGTTAAACTCTACTTGCCACATACTAGATTTATCATACTGCAGGTCTGGAAATTCATGGCATTTGACACTGAAATAGAAAGCTTCCCTTTGCTCTTAAGAAGACTATCATCAATCCATCAGCCAAAAAATTTAACCTTTTCCTTTTTGCACTGATTGAGAAAATGTACTTCTAGGGGTAAAAAAAACCTAGGCAGTAGAGCAACTCCAATAAAATAAAGTCAATTGTATACCGAGGCTATGGCTTGGCAAAAACTATTTCAAATTGGTGAATGCAGTACTCCTCTGCTTTGGTCTGTGCAGATGATGTTGCAGGTTGCCAATGTAGTTCTATCAAAGCTGGCACAGGTGTTTATGCATAAACCTGGGGACCAAAGCAGAGCAGAAACCAGACATTTGCCAGGAGGCAAAAGGTTTCCTGATCCTATAGTACAAAGAGCAAGGAGGAATAGGAAAAAAGAAATATTAGCACCATAACCTGAACAAGCCCTAGAAACTTACTCTGAGAAAAGGAGGGATTTGGGGGCTAGCCTTGATGAAAAAGACCCTGTAGTAGTGTACTCACTTCGCTAAGATACTCTATTGATTCATTCACAGTGAGTTCAGATGAAAAGGGACTTTGCATTTCTTTCCCAATTAACATCAAAGAATCATCCTGAACAATTGGCACAACCCTTAAGTTCCTGTATTTTTTGGTTAAGTGTTTAGATCAAAAGCAATAATTTTAAAGACCTCTGACTATGTTCTTGTTCCTTATCCTTCTCTGTCTCTGAACTGACTGCACAAAACCTCCACATTTAGGTTTATAATCAATAGATTTATATTTAAATCACTTTTTCCCTCCCTAGCCTCATTGCATTTTAATATTTTAAAACTATTAAATTGATCATGGTGGAATCTCTCATCATAAAACACTCATTACTTTAAATACATGTGTTTCATTTAGCATTTTAGAGCAATCTCCATCTGCTGATTTTTCACTGGTATCTTTTTCATTATCTCCATCCCTTTTCCTGCAGCATATTTTATAACCTTCTAGTGTACTTGAAGAACAAAAAACATCCTAGGTTTTTATTTCACTCCCTTTATTTAAAATAGTGCCATTAGCTGTCCAGATTGTCCTTTACTAAGCCTTTTTATTACAGATGATGAAGCAATTCACTAATAAAATTAACATTGTGACTAAATGCTACATTCTATGCCATACCATTATTCTGTCTCATAAATCTGGTCTTCTTTCGAACATCCATAAATCTCTTACTAAACCTCATGGAATACAATGACAGGTCAGAATTCCATACTATTTCTTTGCCTTCTAAGATTTGCACTTTCTAAAACTTCTTGAATCAAATATGATACATAGCACAGTTCAGTATCCCAACTGATGCAAGACTGAAAAGTAGTAGTGGCTCTGGAACAAGCTGTCCTGTCCATTGAGACTCGCAATACCTGAAAACTGTTATTCAGGGTTCTGAGAAGCAACAGATGTCACTAAACAACACATATTTAGCATGAGAAATTAAAGCCAACAGTGGGTTTAATACTGTCTATGTTCCCAAAGCAGATTAAATTTGAAGACAGACTGCAGTTGCATATGATTCTTTTCTTTCCCTGCAGCTCTTTTCATTTTGAAGCACTAATCAAATGGAGAACCATTTCAAGCATTTTTGCACTAGGAGAGGGAATGTTTCATGGACCATAAACAGTATGCCTATCCCCAAATTAATCTTCTGGCCTCTTCCTTTGCTGTTTTAAAGGGACATCATATCTGCAGGCATGTTTTTTAGTTTTTAAAGGCTTTGACTTGAGTATGAGATTAATAGTTTGGGGAGTTTTAATCAGTGAAAAACAGAGCTGGAGGAATTAAATCATGTTCATAGATATTGACAGAGAAAGCATAGATTATTACAGTAGAACTTGACCTTAGTCTTAAAAATAAATCTGTGCCAAATGTCAGTGTGAAGACTGAACATAATCTAAGTCAGCCTTAATTTGGCCTACTGACCTGGCATTACCCCACAGGTAACAACTGTGTATTACAGACCAGGCTGGGAAACTTACTTTTTTTTCACTTTCAGCAGAAAATTGTCCATTTATCTCACTGAAAACTCTTTATGATTTAAACTTTCCAGCGAACTGAGGTTTTATCATGCTGAATCTGTCTAGACTATCCTAAGTGCTACTGCCAGGACAATCAACATGATTATTTTTCCTATGTATCCTGAAGTTATTTTTAAAATGTTTTCAGTAAGACGGGTCAATTATTTCTGGAACAACATCAGGGGCTGCACTGTCTTCTTTGGGTTCTCCCAGGCTGTCTGCAGTCCTGGAACTGAAGCAGAAGTTTGAATGATGGCCCACTCATATTTTTGACAGATGCAGTTCATTTGATACATTAACAAATATTTTGGGATTGGTAGTCTATTTAAGGCAGTTGCTATTAAATTGTCATAATTTATCTTTGATTGTCACACAGTGTTATCTACAGTCTGGAAACATGTCCTGGCTTTGGAATTAAAGCTAAGATAACCACCGACCCTTTGACTCTGTCTTTAGCCTAAGACTTCAAGACATTTTGACCATTGAATTGCCAGTTTATCTCCACTGTTGCAGTGAGAAGAGCAGTGTTGGAATGGGACTTTTCCTGCCTAATTTAGCTACTTGAATTTAGACATCTAGTGAAATCCAGTCACCTAGTTCTCTCTAAAACTACTACATAGAGTTCAGAAACTCCAGGGAACAATCAACTGCTTCCCAGTATACTCGTGCTCACTGGTATGCCAAGTTACCTTGTGGAGGCACACGTCTGTCTTAGGCTGAACACCTGACTTTGAAGCACCATTTTATGTGAAATCAATCATTTCCTTAATGGAGAATGTCCTCCTGAACTTCAAATTCTACTGCTAAAGAATTTAGTGATGCAATAGACAATCCTATAAAGATAATTGCACTTGCTGTGCTGCAGAACCTCACTTTCCACTGTCTTGCCCTCAAACAGAATGTACAGGTTTGATGGACACTTCTGTTTTTATTTGTGTATTTGTTTAAGTAGCTAAGTGAAAGTTGATCTCATCATCTACGAGACGGAACTTACACAAAGCAGAATGCTGAAGCTCACAAGAAGGTAAAATTCTGGCCTGACCATGAGATCTGATGAGACCATGGAAATTCAAGCTTTTAATCCTATAAGGCAGCAAGGATTGGCAAAACAGCATCACACACAACTGGGATTTCATTTTTTCTGTTAATATTCTACAAAGAAACATTTCTAAGTGATATCACCTCTATTTATTTTCTCCACTCAGAATCAAACTTCTGGTCATTTGACTTGAGATTATTCCAGCCTGACCTCTCCCGAACAAATGGGATTAGTGTTCATGTCTGTACACACTAGATGCCTTTGAATGTACTGCACAAACAGAACAGCCTGACATAGCCCACTTGGATAATTGTCAAAAGTGACTGGAAGTGTTAAAGGACACGTTTGTCATCCACTAGTTCTGCAATTTTAATGGTCTTTGCTCTTACATATCAAGCAGATTCAAGAGATTAGCATGATAGAAAAATTAGATAGCTCTTGTAAGGCCTGCAGAACACGGGAGGAAAATTACTCTATAATTTCAGTGCTGAAATCAGGGGCTTAGAATAGATAAATACAAGAAAAATGCAAATGAATGAGAATTCACACTAACTGGGTGCAACATAATCTTATTGAGTGGTTATCTCTGTAGAAACCTTTAGAGGAGACTGTGACGTTACCTATTCCATAGGAACACTAAATATCCAACAATACTTCTAGTCCTAAATTAATATTTTCTCTGAAATCCCTGACCATACTGTTTCCCCTCCCCATCAGCTCAAAATATGTGCTGATGACTCTGCCCTGCCTCTGACTCATATGCTTGTCTCAGTGTATGTGACAAAAGAGCAGCTGTCCTTAAAGTAAAATATTATTTAGTATTTAAGTAAGTCTTTATGAAAGACTGCTCATTGGAGTGCTAACAGTTACTTGAAACACAAATTAAATTATCTCCTGCTTTCTATTCCTCGAACCTCCTCTTCTCTGCATCTTCAGCCAAAAGTTTTGGCAAGCTGCTTGGGACTTTCTGAGGATATTTGTGTGGAGCAAGCCCCTACAGGACAGTGCTGCTCCACATGGTCCTGTTTTGACAAGACTAAGTTTCTTCCATGTGCCAGGTAGCACGTGGACAAACACCTTCAGAGCCCTCCACTTGTATAACCCCACGCATGCAAGCTGTGTCTGCCACCAGCCTCCCACTCCTGTCTCTTGCTGGAATTCCCAATGTGCTTGGCACAGCATGCCTGCCCCCATCCATCACCTCCATCTTCACCCCTGGACTCTAAGAATGAAGCCTCCCCTGGCCCTGGGACACCCCTCCCTTCCCTGCTTATTGCAATGAGAATGAGTCCGCAAGGGTTCCCATAAGATTTTCTGTGACTCCTTTTCTTGCTATTCCCTCCTTTTTTCCTTCCTTTTCTTTGGGACAACTGAGACAGAAGTTCATCATAAATAAAATAACCTTGTTCTACAGCAAACAAATCAATCAACCAGTTACTGCCACCAAACATGTCAGTGTGGCAGGTACAGCTTTTCTTAATGGCAGAGACAAACACAGTTGTTGGAGAATGGCTTTGCATCAGGCCTAGAGAAATGCTAAGCAAAATAGCTACAGAGATAAAGGACAAAATGAGCACCTATGATCCCTGGATGACCAATAAAGTATCCCAGATTACAGCATTTACTCCAGTACTAATGAAGAGCCCAAGGATTAAACAAAAGGGAGTCTTCCCAGGCTCCTTTCTGGGAAGGGCCTTTAATGGTTGCACACATATCCAAGGCTGGCTGACTGCTGCTTCTGCCACCCAAGAGGAATGTTTATGGAAACTAAAAGAGGTCAAAGTATGAGGAATAAGGGATTTTCAGAGTCAGTCTCTTAAGCACCAAAGTGTTCCCCCGCAGTTTTGCAGAAATGGAACAAAAATGGCACTGATTGCCTTTGACATATGCCTAGGCAGGGTGCTAAAGGAGAACACATAGCAGAGATTTCAGATACTTCTGTCAGGAAGGAGGAAATTAAGAATATAAAACCTGTGCTCTGCTACCCACTAACCAGTGCTCTATGAGAGTCATTTCAGTTAAAGTCTCTGTCCTTCCCTGCCCCTTGCAATCAGATTGTATCAGCAAAAAAAAATTAATGAAAAGGAATGTATAAATAATTGCCATAAATTATATGTTGCTTTTTTCTATACAAAGTATCTGACATTTTTACTGCTTCTGTGAGGTGCAGAAGACTCAATAAAAGTCTCAGGTTTGTACAATTCTAAAAAAGCAGTAAATGCATTCAATTTTTCAACAAAACTTGGACTATACTCTCAGGCTAGAGATTACTGATAATGTACAGGGAATGGAAAAGAATCACTTTTACTAACCAGAGCTTTCCTCTGAGAAGGAAGGGTGTGTTATCAGTTTATCAGTTGCTAGTCAGAGCTGTAGATCAGTGTAAGTGTTGTAGTTGAAACCATCAGGTGATTATCTACCCAAAATATAACTATGTAAGACAGTCATTCTCTGGGTGGGGATTTCCGCACGTTGAGAGAATTTTAGGCTCCCACGAGAGTCTCTTCAGTTTACAGATGTATCCATCTGACCCAAGATAACATAGCCCAAGCACAGTTGAACAGTGCCACTCCAGACCCTGTGAGGGTATCCAGGGTAGCCAATCTCCCTTAGGTCTCATGCATTTCTGCCAGCCCTTACATGACATTTTGGAAGATGAAGACATCTCAAACAGCAGCTGGCACCTAAATTTAGGCACTTTTCTTATTTAGGATGAGCAGGACAGATTTCCAGGCTCCACTGACAGTATTGGCCAGGTGTCCACTGACCACTCAACACCAACTCATGTGCAAGCACCCACACATAAATACCTGAAGTCAGACACATTATTCCAAAGATAAATCCCATCCCAATTTTAGATCACATCAAAACCCCATAGTTCACAGCAGGAACTGCACCTTAGATTCAGGTCAAGAGTAGCTGTGGCTCTTGAGTCTTCTTGCTGTAATGCCCTTTTCATTTGCATTGACTTAATCTGCCTCCATGAGCTGCCAGGAGCAGAGTTGAGATTTAGAGTCCACACTTTGACAAGAACACCATCAAGAAGAATGATATTTTTGCTGCTTTTGTAGCTTTCATAACACAGTACTTGAGAATCCCAGAGTCCTGTTTTTACCAATATTTTCTTTAGAGACTGCCTGCAAGGGAGCAGCTACTGGTTTTATTCCATTTTGGAGAAGAGTGTGCAGCTCAGGGGTCATATTTTTAAGGTAACACCATCACTGTGGATGCATGTAGCCCAAGTAAAATTTTTAAAGCACTTCAGACTCTAATTTCAGATGAAAATTTAGGCTCTTTGTGTCTAAGTGCTTCTGAAAATCCCACTAGGGTCCCTTTTGCTGATTCATTGCCTAACTTGCTTGTAAATTCTGTTATGTCTTGTTCAAGGTGACATACAACCTTTGGATGCTACTTCTCATCTTGTTCTCTCCTCAGTTCACTTAGGTTTTGGTCACTGATCTTTTTCTTCCCTGACCACAAACCCAAACTCACTCCTAAGGACCATCTGGCATGAATGCATCATGGTGGGATGGGGTCTGGATAGTCAGTTCATTTGCTGCTTTCCTCTACGTACAGCAAGACCCAAGGGGCTCTTCCTCATAGCCCTGCATTCACTTTGCATTGTTGCTATTAAAAATCTTCCCACAGTCTTAGTACTGTGCTATGGGTTATTTATACTTGAGTTAGCCACTTAACAAACCCAATGAAACAGGTACCACAACCTTTCTAGGTAGCTGCTGTACCACAGATTCACCAGAACGCTTAGGAAAAGAAAAGGTTATTAATATCCAGCATAAATATTTGCTGCAAATCCAAACAATTCCTGTTTTCTTCTAGCAGTAGGAGACTTGGAAAATAATCTATCATTGTTTCCTTTCTAACCACTTTTCCAGACATGAAAACAGTGAAGAACAATTTTTTCTCATAAGAAAATGAATCAGTTTCATCAGTTTTAAGTTGTTTTCTCTGTAACAAGCAGAGTTGCTGTTACTTGACATATCCAGATTTAAAACAGGGGATGAATGAACATATAATAGAAGATGGCACTAATAAATGAGAATTGGTTTAATCCACCAATTAGATACCAGTTTCTGCCAGGTTATCTCAGGAGATGTTGGCCTGGTGCCTGTAAGTTACTTCTCAAATACCTTGTATGCCTTTGACTATATATACAGAATGATGAAGCTTTCAAAAGGGAAATCTCTTCTGAATGTCAGAAGTGACTAATTTCCTCAGTATCTTGAACAATTTTCCAAAGCTGTAAAGTAGTATACAGGAGAATTAGCTCATAGATGTGCTGTGATTTCCCTAGCCAGTAAATTCAAGCTCTATCTCTGCATTTTAAAATGTTTCATAATAGCAAGTAAACTCCATAATTCATCATCCCTCTCTCTCCTTATACGAGTTTAAAATTCAGCTCTTCATATTTTGTGAGGTAGGTAAGCAACAGTGAAATTAAAATAAGAATTTTCATTATTTTTAAGAATTTTTGTATCCTTAGTGAAAAACAAGCAAAAGAGCTTGTGGGTTACAAATCATTTAGAAAATATAATGTAATCCTGACATTCAAAAGAAAAGTGATACACCATATAAATGAGAAATGTCTGTTGAGAAACTACTAAAGCTGGTGCAGGCAGCCTTAGACACCAATAAGATACTTGCTGAAGAAAAAAGCATATCAAAAACTTGCTGGCTTGAAGGACTTGGAAGAGGTTGTAGAGCTGTTCTTCAGATAGTCTTTGCCACTAATCAATAATGTTGACTTTTTTTCTTTCTTTGTAACTGCATGTGAGACAAGGATCAGAGAAGAATCTCTGACTTCTGTGATGGAAATGATTATTCATTTCACATTAACTGAGTTGCAATTGTTTCTTTTGTGGAAAAAAAAAGCAGAAGAGTCATAAGACAAAGCATGTTTTGATTTTTTTAATGAAAATAATTTTCAGAGCAAAAAATCTGATCAAACAGGAAGATGAAACAAAATTTCTGCCTTTTGAAGAAATCAAAAGAAAAAAAAATTTCCTGACCAGCTGTGATCAATTCAGGTATACAGGTATTGGTGAAAATAGATGGCATGACTTTGTGGAATGCATTACTTTCAGGAATGGTAGAAAGACCATGTTAAGCCTTTTTAATAGTTCTTGAAAAAAATACATTATTATAGCATTTAATGTTAAATATACTTTTTTTCTTTGTTGTATATTGCCATAGAAATTCTGTCTTAAAATGTACATTTTATCTAGTTTTCTTTAGGCTTAAGAAATGATTTGCCAACAATTATACTGAAGAAAACTAAAAGGAACAGTAAATCTCTTGTAACACATGGGATCTCCCTAGTGGGTCTGCTACTGGGAAAATGCAATGCTATCAAAATAAAACAAATCATAATGGTGAATTTGTGCAACTGCACTTTTTATATTGTTTTCTGCATAAACTTCTTGTTTTTCCAGCACATTGACATCAAATGACATTTCAGACTTTCCCCTCAGTTCAAGGGGAAAGCAGAAAGCAGGAGTACGCAGTTTCCTCTGGAAACAAACTTTATGCAAACCCTGTCTAGCAACCCTTCACCTTACCTCCTCAACACGAATTCAAACCTAGTTGCCCACCAATTATTAAATGCTACAAGGTGGAATGGCAAGACCTGTTAAAGCCTGACATCATGTTGCTACCATGTCATAGGCATATAAAAAATAGATATAATTCCAATTTCCCTTTCATTGTGACCCCAAAATGCTATGAGATTTTTGCAAGTACAAAGTTCTTGGTATTGCTATTAATATAGAATTGAGTAGATCCAAATGGGCAGTGTAGTCACTATGTGGAGTGTACAGAATATGGCCAAAACAAAGTTGAACCTGGAAAATGGTTTTCAGTTTATATAAATTAAATAGCTCCAACAACTCTAAAGAATTTACAAACTTATGTCAAATCCCACTTGTCAACCAACTGATCCCTAATGCTTAGCCATAATCTGTACGCTTCCACTAAAGACTAAACCTTGGTGGTTGACATGCAGAGAAAATGCACTAAGCAGTAAATAACCTCTATTGCTTGACAGATGTTTTCTTCTTACACATAATATCTAAATAAATAGTAATATAAGAATCTTATTTTCTCCAGGATTTTTCATGCAAATGTAAGAAAGATATGTGTTACTTGTGTTGTTCAGAACATCTAACAGTTTTGCAGAATGCCAGCAAAGCCCATCTCATATCGCTGATTCAGTGAGCATTAAAAGCAGTAATGAAGTTATAGTGCCGTGATTTAGAGCTCTGGAGGAGGATGGTGGCAAGAGTCAAAGCTGGCCCCGAATGCCCTGTCTTGCTCCTGACCCATGCACATGCACCAGCCCACAGCTCACTAGGTCCTGCAGTTAAAGGAAATCTGCTCCCTATGGAGAGCAGCAAGGTCAGGGAGAGATCCATTTCAGTCTTCATGACTTCACACTATAGCATAACATTGTGGCTCGTGATGGACTTGATAAGCTGCTTCACTGGCACACTGGGGCCAGAGTTTTAAAGGACTGGGGAATGAGATGCTGGAATGCAGCTTCACGGAAAGGGACCTGGGGGTCCTGGTCGCTGTCAAGTTGAACACGAGCCAGCAGTGCCCTGGCAGCCAGGAGGGCCAACCCTGTCCTGGGGCATCAGGCCCAGCATTGCCAGCCAGGCAAGGGAGGGGATTGTCCTGCTCTGCTCTGCTCTGGGGCGGGCTCACCTCCAGTGCTGGGGGCAGTTTTGGGTGCCACAATATAAAAAATACATTAAGTTGTTAGAGAGTGTCCAAAGGAGGGCCATGAGGATGGTGAAGGGCCTTGAGGGGAAGCCGTGTGAGGAGTGGCTGAGGGCACTTGGTCTGTTCAGCCTGGAGGAGACTGAAGGGAGACCTCACGGCAGTTACAACTTCCTCGTGAGGGGAAGAGTAGAGGCAGGAACTGATCTCTACTCTCTGGTGACAGTGACAGGACACATGGGAATGGCCTGAAGTTGTGTCAGGGGAGGTTTAGGTTGGATATTAAAAAATGGTTTTTCACCCAGAGGGTGGTTGGGCACTGGAACAGGCTCCCCAGTCACAGGACCAAGCCTGAGAGAGCTCAAAAAGCATTTGGACAATGCTCTCAGGCACAGGGTGTGACTCTTGGGCATGGTCCTGTGCAGGGCCAGGAGTTGGACTGGACAATCCTTGTGGATCCGTTCCAACTCACATAAAGTGCGGGTTCTTGACTCTCAGCAAGCAATGTTCAGCCTTGGGCTGGACACAGAAGCTCTTTATTACACACCAGGGGAGATTTGTTGGCCTGGGATATTCCTAAATCAGCCATTTCCCAGTAAAGATTCTTAGATGGCAAGCGAGAAATCATTTCTCTCAGGGTGTCCTGAGTTTCTGCAGAAAGGAGTTTATTAGCTGGGCCATCAGTGACACCAAAGCTCTATGCCTTGAAGATGAAGTCACAGGTTCCAGCCCCAGCTCTCTAGCATGATTGTTTATTTTATTCACTGGCTGTTTAATATTTAATATATAAACACGAATTAGGGCAAAACCAGGAATCCACAACTCACCCTTTAGGCAGATTTCCTCATAACATTAATAAAGACTTTCGCTGTTCTTGCATTTTCTGGCTGTTTTTAGTGGCTCTTCATTTCTTTGCTGCACAAAAAAAAAGACATCAAGGAAAAGGGGAAGTGTCTCTCAGATGCCAAGATCATCTCTAGTTTGGATAGTTTCCTGATGAATGGTTTTGAACTTCTTCAGCATTAAGAGCTTGTGTGGGGGTGTTGACTGTCCCCAGAGTGAATTACCCCTGACATCTGATCAAAGTGAACCACAAATTAAGTGATTTCTCTTTTCTGTTAATTAATAAGGTAGTCTAATAAAAGTAGGTATGCTTTTTTGCTCATTTTCATAGATACACTATAGGTGTGTTTTGAATAACTTTGAGTTTTTCAAGAAACTAGATAGAAAAGCAAATCAAAAGATCTCAACTTGGACCCAGGTAAGACAGAGAGCTGCAGTAAGGGGTATTTGGTGGGATGAACTTTAGTTATCTTTGCAATTTCACTAGCATTTGCAGACCTGAGGATTTCTGATTTTCCCTCCTCAGGCAGCATCCTAAATTCTAACTACTTTCAACTTAAAAATTCAGCTGAGAAATTTTCAGTGACCCCATGTTTCTCTGTCTCAGTTTTTCTTGTTGCATACAGCTAGCACCATTTCCCTGCTTATGAGTGAGGCTTTAGGAACTACTGAAAACTTGGAAGGTTTTGTGGTGTCAAACGTTTCCTTGGATGCAAATTTTCTTTAAGATTGCTGGAGTTCGACTCTTACTGCTGCTAAGTTAGGTCAGTATCAGCATAGACACCCAGTGGGAAACTGGGTATGAAGTTTTTGCTCAACCAGGAGAAAAGAAGGATTGAAAATGAAGCAAAGGACAAAGAATGAGAGATAAAAGTGAAGGAAGAAGTGGGACAGCTTTGTCCTTAGAGTCCTAGAAGCTCATATCCATAGCAATAACTTATTATTGCAATGCCTGATTTTAATAGATGGTAAAAAATAATTTCCTGTAAAACTTAGCTTTTTGTGGTACTGCTTCAAGTGGGGTCCTTGTTTTCAACTGGAAGTATAAACACTTACTCCACTGATTGCATTGGAATGACAAATTGAAAGAAACATGAGATTGAAAAACCACAAAGTGTGTGTTAAGACACTCAATTGAACTGAGAAAACAAGGTAGCATCCCTCCAGAAGATATCACTTGATCAGTATCTCAGTCCTTACTGCTGGCAAGATGCTGAAAGGCTCTGACAGCAAATTTCTCCTAATCATTCCAGCTGGGTGATGAAAGAAGGACAGCCTGCATAGAAACTGTATTTTACTAGTGCTCATTAAAGGACTTGAAATTAAGAATAAAGCTTTGGTCCTGCATTTAAAAAACAAACTTGAGAAATATTTCCCATATGGAAAGTAGACTGGAAGAATTGTGCTTTGAAGAAAAAAATCCCTCCTAAACTAAACCAGATTGATCCAGTCCTGTTCTAACCTGATGTTAGACGAATATTTTGTGTGCTCCTCTGAGATACATTAGGATTCTTTCCCCATTTTAAGTAAGGAAGGCTGGAAGACAGTCCATCTGATTTAAGCTATTTTACTGAGAATTTCTGCCATATTTTGAGCATGTTCCAAGTAGCAGTTAAGATATAAATAGCAGAATAAACAAACAGCTGCGCAAGCAAAGTTGAAAAGTCAGAGACCAACAAGATTATCAGTTGTTTCTGCAGTACTTCCAGCCTGCTAACATACCAAATGTGATATCATGTGACAAACAAATTCTTTATTGTCAGCAACTGGATTTGACATTTCTTCATTCCCTGCTTACTCATTCTGAAGACTTTTTTTCCATATTTTTCATTCTGAAAATAGAGAAAATTATATTAAAACCAGCAACAATGAAAGTCCCATGGTTTTGGTCAAAAATCCTGGCTTATATCTTGCTTTTCATTTGCTTTATGGTATATTTATAAATATAAGGGCAATTATATGTTGAGAAATGAAAGTCCAGAGATAAAATAAAATGTTTCTTCCCTTCCAAATCTACTTTTATTCAAGGCTCTGAAATGGGATGATGTCTTTTATCCAATATTTGTGTGCAAATACTGTTTCAGGTAAAATAATGAGCAGGCATAAGACTCTCCGTATCCCATATTTGATTATGAATACTACTCATTTGGCATTTCTGCCTGACTATAAACATAAAGAAATAGACAATCCTGCATAATGAAACAGCTAGAATAATGAGAATGCCAGCCTTTTAATGCTCTAAGTTAAAATGTATTTACTGATTGCTGAACCTGTCTTCACCGGTTTCAATCTGAGTTTATGTCCTCTAGTTCACAGGAATTTTTTTTTTATTAAACTGAGTCAAAGCCTTTTCTTTTTTAATGGGCTATAGTGTATGTGACCAAAATGTTTAGATCTGTTAACATTTTCCAGAGCTCTGGTGCAGAATATGATTTATGATTCTTACCAACAAGGACCGAAGTCTCTGCTGAAAGTACTGTGAAGAATCACATTCATTTTAATGCCTTGAAATTAAGCATAAAACTGAGCTTCTTTCATTTATCTTACTGCCAGTTTCAATAGTGCAGTAGCAGTATTTGAATGCTTTGCATTGGTGTTCAGTCATTAATGTGCAAAGGAAGTTATAGTATATTTTAAAGACTCACTGCCCAAAAGTGATTTTTAAGCTGCTTTGAAATTCTTCTTCATTTTTTGACATTATTTATGTCTTTTGAGTTATTTATTTCAGTGCGAATGACCATTTGCCCTTTAACTCTGCCAGTCCTTTTTAGAATTCCGGTAGTTCATTTTCAGACTTGGATGTAGGTCTGCTCTGATTCAGGTTCTCATGTCAACCTTGAAATGATTCTTTTTAAACACTGCTCTTTCATCATTGTTTTCTTGAATGATGGTGGCATTTGTGAATCCTGTAACTATGATTGCAGTTTGAAATTAGAGAGAGTTAATCTGGGAATACTTATTCTGCTACCATTAAATCACTGTCTCATGGGATGAGCTGAGAGGAAAGTACAGGATGCCCAAAACATTTACTATATTGGACAAGAAATTGGAGCCCTCTGAGCTCTTTCCAAGTACTTGTGATGTTTGACCTATCCATTAGTCATATTTGGTCTATGATCTCTGGAGTATTTTTTATAGGAGGTGAGCTAATAGCTACAAAAGATAGATAATCAGCTAAAACACATAAAGGGATACAGCCTATCAAAACAAGATGGAGTTCACTATATTAATAGTTTAATTAATACACTAATATGGTAATTACCAATCTCAACCTACTGTAGAGAGGGAACATCATTCCCATCTGACAAAAATTATATCTATCTTCCCAAGGTCCCCCACACAGTATGTGGCAGAGTTAAAAATAAAATGACGGTCTAAGAAAACATTGCTTGTGATCAGCCTCTGTAACCAACTACTTACTATCTAAAGAGTTAAGGCATGAGTGAAGGAGGGGAGCAGGGCAGTGCAGTGAAGGGACAGAGGAGAAGCAAAATGAGGTGACTTCCCCAAGGAAATTCAGTGACCAAGCCAAACTCAGAGTTCGCTCTCATTGCTCGAAGTCATGCTCACCCCACCTGTAGGACACCCATGGTACAGTGCAGAATGTGTTTTCCTCAGTGTGGATGTTGATCCAAGCCACCAGATATTTTAGAGGACCCTCCTCAGACAGTGTCAGGCAAGAGGTGGAAGATGTTCCCATTACTTCACTCAAGGTCCTGTAAATATAACTATTTATCCCAGTCTCTCTGTGTCAGTTGCTATCCCCCTTTCATTGTCAAGAGCTTTCCTCTCTCCTCAGACAATACTGTCAGTAAGTTCTCAGCTTAGTGTCCTTCACATTGCTCCTGACACTTTTATTATACAAAAATACTTTTATACAATTGCAAAATTCTTCTCCAAACTTTTCTTTGCCAGAAGACCTTACAGTGGTTAACAAACAGCCTGCTATATTTAAATCTTGCAGCACAAGTGTTGAAATACTCATCTTCTGTCTGCACCTAGCTGTGGTCCCCAGATTTATAAACACTTCACACAAGACAATCCAGGTTAAGCACAAGGGTATCCATGCACTGTTGAAACACAAATATGCCTTTGTTCATGTTTCTCTCTCTATAAGTCTGTTTAATCTAGAACATGATCTTTGGACACAGTCAGTCAGATATGAGAGGAGATATATGTCAAAAGCACTGACTCAGAATTGTTCCTCAGCCCTTACTGGGCAGGATATGTCCCTGAGAAATGAACTTCAAGAACAACCAGTTTCCTCAGGTAACAGAAACTTTGCAGAAAGAATCAGTATGGGGTCTGCTCAGACCTGTCAGGAGAGCATTCCTTTTTTTATTTATTTATTTTTTGTAGAAATGGCAAGATTAACAGTAAATATAGACTATTGCTGGCATGTTACTCCTGATACTGGAACTAGCAACTGGTAGAAATAAGACGAAATGCAGTTTTCTTAAATATTTTTAAAGTTATTTCAATTATTTTATGCTTTTCATATAGCAATGTGCACTGTATTGGTTTATTCTGTTTACAGTAGTTAACATAATATATCTTCAAGATGATGATTCTTATCATAATGTTTCAGGACTCTTGCTCTGTAGCCAGAGATTAGGTTAAAAATGTAAATGAAGGGGTTTTTTGTTCTTCAGTGTGTAATCCTCGTCCTAGATATTGAAAATAAATACACACTTGGACCTCTTAGTGTTGAGGTCTGCTCTTGACAGTTTAGGTTTACCACATGGCCAGGCTCTGCTATCTCCCCCCTCCCCCCTCGGTATCTGTTTTCTCCCTACTGGAGGTCTCTGTATTGTGCAATCCTACACAAAGCCCGCCAAATTCAAACCCCACAGTGCTCTCCTATTGGATGTTGTACCCTCCCCCTGCCCCCTCGTGTCGGTATTGATGTATCTGTAACACACTATGCCAGTGCTTCCCCAGCACGATCCCGGTGCCAAATAAACCATCTGGGAAGCCCCGTCGCTTGTCTCTCCTTCTTCAGCGCACCTGGAACATCGGGGGGTTGGGCGAAACCTTGCAGGAACTTCGCCAGCCCTCCCGTGTCCGGAGCAGCCTGGACGGTCCCTGAAACCACGAGTGGACGCCTGGTGCCCCTACCGACCGCATCGTGGCATCTTAGTATAAAAGAAAAGTTACAAAACCAAAATTGTCGTGGACCTCTTTCTCTAAAGACATGATTGATATTAGCAGGCAGAGAAACTTTCTAATAGGGTGGATATCTCCTGACTGGGATAGCTAAAGCCCATTTATGGAATTTGCCTTTATTTTATGACAGGTACAACAGTATGGGGAATCTGACACCTAGTGTAGACGTTTAATGTTCATGTAGAAGTAGAGCAAAAATCTTGAGATTTGCTTACCAGAAGATTTTCTCATCTTCCATAACTTAAAATATTTATTACTGTAATCTTTTATTTTGTCTATTCCACCTGAATGTCTGAAGCTCACATCTGTGTGAGAGGTAAGATGATGTACCTCATAAAAAAACAAAGCTAAACATTTAGTTCAAAACAGAAGCATGTCATGCCTAGGAAAGGGAGCCTGACACTTTTTCCTCTCAACCTTTAGTATCATAACATTCACAGTAATGAGCCACTTTACACAGGGCTTTGATTACCTGGGGGGAGAAGGGGATGTAATGGCTGGCATGAATACCACTACACTGAGCCCTTCAGCTATTATCTCTTCCCATCAAATGCAAATCTCTAACCAGATTATGATTTTCTCTCCCTCTTTATCTATATATTGCAGTAAATCATCTGAGACAGTTAAAGGAACCAGAATTTGAGATTTTATTTCCTTTCACTAATCTTGTGACATAAATTCCGCTCAGCTTAAATCAAGGACTCAAACTGAGCTGCCTGTTTTGCATGCTGATCTGCCAGTTGTCAGCAGCAAGCTGAATGGAACTCAAAACCAGTATCTCAATATTTGAACAACTGTTATTGTAAATAATTGCAGGAGTGCAGCCTCTTAGAGAATGACCATATATTGAAGGTATGAAGGCTGTGCCTCTAAAGTGCTTACACTGCTGCTTGTAGACAAATGGAAGGCAGAACACATCAATGCAACAAACAAGACAGAACGAAGAAATGAGATGCAAAATTCTTACAGTTCAAATAAATATTTAAATGTCACCTATAGTTAGAATTGTGAATAACAAGGTTAATATCAGCAGCATTTCCAGGAAGAAGCTCTGATAAATTTGAGAGGAAAATGTCACCCTGTGTCTCGTCACTTGCTCGAGCTAATCTGAAGTCCCAAGATGAAATGCAACCTAAAGAATTCCATCTTCTTGTTTCATAAGATAATAGGGCATTTTTGTGAGTATAATTTGGTCTCAGTTGACTTGAAAATTGCTCAAGGCCACCACAAAGTGTTTATATTTGATAATACAAAATACACAAATTTTGCAACATCTGTTTCTCAATTTGATTGTTTTGCATGGTTCATTTTTCTCTGTTCCCAGGTACTAACATGAACTATTCAGGTCTGACAACACAATGTACCTTTTCAGGTTATAGCACCTACTCCACAACAGTTCAGCCAAAGTTCTTTTGAGAGAACTTCAGTTCCTTTATTATATTTCAAATAAGGAGGAATCTTTAGGGAAATAAGGAAGCATAGATAAAATGGTCTGTGTCCCCCATCTGTCTGAATAAGTGCAATTCAAAAGTAAAGCAAGGCTAATAAAATAGGAGAATGAAACACTAAAAAGGACCATTGGAAAGTGGAATAGAGAATAATAGCTTTGTTTTTAAAGTCAGCAAGGGGCTTGCATGTTGAAAGTTCATAATGTCAAATGAGCCAGGTGAAATAAGTATTTATCATTGGCTAGCAGAGACTGAATTCTGAATGGAAAGCAATTTTCAATTAACTGGTCATGCTACACTTACCTGAGGTTATGTTGCATAATCAATCATGAAGAAGTGTTATTTGCCTACTGTTTATGAGCCAGATGGTTCTAATACTTATTTTAAAACTAAAATAAAATTTTAAAAAAGGATGGGATGCAATGGCAAAACTTGACTCTCACTGCAAAAAAATGAATAAAAGAAGTCTGTTGACTCTGTTGATGCATAATTTCAAAATATTTTGAAGATAAAGATTATAGATGTTAGCATCTAACAGCAGAAAGAAACAGGGCATTGCGCTTCTAAACCAATTCCATGGCTACGTTTATAAAGAAAATTATTTCACTCCTGTTAATTACGGCAGATAATGAAAGTGGAAAGAGGTAACTAAAGTGGTTTGTAAAGGGATGCATGCAGATGGTCTGTAATCCCTCTTCGTATGCTAAAAGATGGTCAACAGTCCCCTAAACTAGCATTTCTATTACATCATTTGGTGTCTTTTAGCATGTGTCTTGAAGTGGTTTCTCTCCTAGGGGAACCAACATTTCACTCCTCTGCCACCTAGAACCCCTTAGCAATGATGCTGTAAGGTCTTGTGTTGCCCAGCTCTCCATGAGCCTGAAATTTTATGGAAAAAAAGGCAACAAACTTGATGAAAGGTCTGGAGTACCAGTCTGACGAGGAGCAGCTGAGGGAGATAGAGGTGTTCATTCTGGAGAAAAAGAGGCTCAGGAGTGACCTGATCACTCTCAACAACTGCCTGAAAGGAGGTTGTAGCCAAGTCGGGGTCGACCTCTTCTCCCAAATAACAAGTGATAAGACCAGAGGAAACACCCTCAGGTTTCCCAGGGTAGGTTTATATTGGATATCAGGAAAACTTTCTTCACTGAAAGGTTGGCCAAGCATTGGAACGGGCTTCCCCGGGGAAGCAGAGTCACTGCCCTGGGGGTATTTAAAAGGTGTGTAGATATGGCACTTAGGGACACGGTTTGGTGGTGGACTTGGCAGTGTCAGGTAAACAGTTGGACTTGAGGGTCTCAGAGACCCTCTCCACCCTAAAGGATTCTGTATTCTAAGATGGAAAGGCACTCAAAGACAGCCACATAAATCTGCTTTGCAGCACCTTAGGCACAGTGCCTGGCTGAGAGCAGCTGTGGGTGCAGACTCCACTGATAGAAAAGATGCAGTGGCTGCACTGTCCTGGTACCCCAGTGAACCACCCCACACCCCACAGGGTGTGCTTACACACAGACAGATGTAGCTTCAGGCACAATATCACACAGTCTTGTGCAACACAGACACAGTGAATGTCCCATCCTGCATCTCCTTCCAGAGGGACATGCTTAAGCATGATAGAATCAAGATTTTTCAGAAGGGATGCATGACTTTGGGTTCCTCTTGAACATAATATATATTATAAGCTAAGCTCATTCCTTCCCAAATTTGAAGTCCTTACAGTACTGGGGTCATTGGCAATTAATCACTGAAGGTATGTATTAGACCTGATTCCTTTATAGTCTCTTGAGCATCTTTACTAGTCACCTTCAGAATTTCTGGCTGTTGCCTACTTTTCACTAGCTAAACAAACATATTCTGCACTCAAGAGCACAGAATGCAATTTGTGCTTAGGGCAAAGAGATTTTGTGTCCAAAAAAAGAACTCCTGAAACCTTTGTAATATAAACAAATACCAATAATGCTCATGCCTTGGAGCAGCCTACATTTCCCATGCCAAGGTATTCAGCTAAAAATTGATATATGCATGAGACAATGGGAGATGATGTACGTAATAATTTAAAACATTCTTGAAATTTAGCTTGCTTCAAGTAATAAATAAAATGGATAATTGTATTAACTTGATTTAATAAATATATATAAATGTACAAGTGTAATTGTAATTGTAAAATATCAAAGAAGTATTTTGTTTTTCATAATATTCCAAATAACTTGAAAGGAACTGCCCATGTACTTACTAGTAAGCATGTGCACAAAGATCTGAGCAATGACTGCACAGTTAGAGGCATTATTTTCAGAAGGCAGCAAAGATTATTTTAAATACAAACACTGAATCATCCTAGAATTTCAAACATTTTATAAAAGCTAGTTAATTATATTCCATGTTTACTGAACTCTTAATCAGAAAAGCTCAGCATCTTTTGCAGCGATTAATTAATTTTCTCTTCTGACACCACAGCGAGGTAGGAAAACATTATTGTTCCCTCTTATAATTTGAGGGAAGTCAAAAGCAGCGCCTCTTTTCAGTGATGCTGCAGGTCTCCTACTGCCTCCAGCAGCCTGTCTCAGCAGCACACTGAACACTACTCACTTGCTCTGTGCTTTTTGCAGGTGTTGGAAATTTTTTCAAGCAGTGATATGTAAGAAAGTTGGAAATAGCACCCGACAGTGATGACTTCGAATCACTGAGCTTACCAGTGGGAGAACATTTTCGCTAAGGGATGTTAACTAACTTGTAAGGCACTTCTACACTCCTTTGCAGTGTCTTTACTAATGTCAGCTTCAGACACTCAGCGGTTGCTGTTAACCGAGTGTGCATTGACACCAAGGTGAACAAAAGGGTGGTGCTGACAGAGACAAAAAGGTGTTGCAAAGGAAACTGAATGAACTGAATTCTGTGAAACAGAGAAAGCAATTCCCCAGGCAGTGCTAATGGGTGAAAGATAGGCCTGCATCCCAGTACATCCCACGGTTGAAGCTCTCCTGTTAACTAATGTCATGCCAATTAAATAAGATGCACTGAGTTTACTGCCGTGGTTATTATGTATCAGATACCACTTATCTCAAAACTTAAGCAAGAGTTTCAAAGTACTAAAGGCGTAGTTGGCATACAAGCAGCACAGGAGGTATATAGGAAATGCACAGTGTGTTGTGTTGGGCTGGGACAGCTTTTGTGGTAGAAGAGGAACAGACATTTTCCTCTTAACCCTGCCTACATGTACCAAGGGCATGAGCAGTGCACCTCAGCAGTGCTGGTTACTCTGCACTGTTCTCCAGCTAGTGGGTAGCATGTTAGTGATATGTGTGATGTAATTTACAGGTAACGTTCCTGGTGCATCCACTCACATCTGCTGGAACAGCTTCAGGCAGGACTTAGGGACCACTTCCCAGAAACCACCTTGATGACACTATGTTTCATTCCCCATTTGTCCTTCTCTGCAGTTTTCTACAGCTGCCAGTAAGAAATGCCAGCAGCATTTGGGAGATGAAAGGAAAAACAGTCTCTACATTCCTGATATTCTGAAAATGTTAATCAATCACCTGGTTATCTTCTGCTGTTACTGTCACCACAGCTTCTCTTAGGCAACTTTGCAGGGAAAAGGCAGAAAACCTGACAACTCACCTCATAAAATAGCAAGTCTTCATCTTCTAGCTTCTGTCTAAGGTCACAGACGGGGAGTATTTGATAAGAGCTAGCCAGTAATCCTCTCAGAGATATGGATTCCCTCCTGCAACTGGATGCTACAGGGGTTTCAGTGACAGAAGAGGATCTCATCTGCTTTCCCTCCCCTATTTTTCCATCTTCCAAGAACGGAGTCATAAAGATAGCTTTGGATGCTTACAAAAATCCTTTGAACATTGCTGGGAGTCAATGGCTGATATGATCCAAGACTCTGTGGAGAAGAGAGGAAGTTTTTCCTGGGGTGATGTCAGTCAAATACCTTTAGAAACAGTGGCTTTGGCTCATGGCCAGCATGTGCACAAAGACCCTATCGATGGCCCACTTAGATGGGGTCCATTTTTCAAGGTTCACACATACCTTTCTCTGCTCTTTTTTTTAATCAAACCAATGCTGAATGATTGATACACTTTTCTTGCAAATACAGAACGGCATCTATTGAGGCATCAATACATCATTGATAAATGTGAGGGACTTCTTACTCTTCACTTCCAAAGGTATATAAAGCCATGATGGAAAAGATTATGCTATACATATATTAAAAAATAGAAAAATCAGTTGGGAAAAAAGATCTATAAGACTATTTTGAAGCTTGACCCTCATCAAGTTCAGTCCTAGCTCTGCTGAAGAATTTCTTTTAGATCATGAAAAATTCTACAGTTCATACTGAATGAAGAATTTTCTGACAACTCTCTACCATCAAGCCATTTACATTAATTTCAGAGAAATAATTTTAAAGGCTCTTAAGAGTAGAAGCTTTTCTGTGTGCATGTACTAAGTCAATTAAATACACTCATACTCATGAAAAAAAAAAATATATATAGTGTATATGTACATGTATGTGTATATGTATAAGCATATGCAAATATATAATAGATATAATAAATAAAAATCAACCCTGTATTTCATTATGAGTCAGAATCCAGTCAGAATACTCTAATACTCTGCCTTTTTTAAAGTCTGCACTTTAAATTCAAAGAGGAGAAGCGGAATTGCATTTCTTTTCAATTGTAAAGCTTACTCAGCACTTTTGGTTCCAGAGATGGGATTGGTACTTTGTCAGAGCAGTAATTTAATGCAGGCCCACATGCAGAGGCTCAGACTAAAAATGCTTCATCAACAATGCAGCATTCCTTCCTCCTGCAGTGTAGCTGCTCTTCAATTTGTTGAAACCTGATGGTGAATCACTGGGAAAAGAGAAAAAAAATCATCTTGTCCTGAGAGTTATTCATAACCCCAAAGATATAGGGACAAATCTAAAGAGATCTTAAGGACGTAAAACAGTCATTTGAAGGACTGAGCTACAAAGATACAAAAGTCCTGCACCGTTGTCACTTAAATTGGAAGCATTTACATCCCCTCTGTGGCAATAAGAACATGTGAGTGTATTGAAAGTCTGCAATAGGCCTAATTGTGTATTCTTTGAACTTGACTAACTATATTAAATATTCAGATCCTCCTTCTATAAGTTACCTGATTCTTAGTGCTGGAGAGAAAACTAGCTCATGATTAAAAATAAAATAAATACTCAATACGCAAATTCAATACTATTACTCTACTACTTGTATTTAACCTGACAAGCCGTACGGTTTATTTTCCAGCCAGCAAGATTCATTATTTAGCACCAAAAAAATCTTCTCAGAATTTACTGTCTCTACATCATCGGAGCATCTTGCTCTACAGTTCTTAGAGAAATGTATATGCATGCATAGATGTTAACCTGTCATTAATTAATAAGGTTTTTTTGGTCAGATGAATCCAAAAAATGCAACCTAGGAGACAGATATATATGGCTATTTCAGGGTCTTGATTAAGAACAGGTGCTTTACTTTGTGTTTTCTCCACCACAGACTTGCATAGCAGAGGAGCTGCCCAAACAGCTCTTTCAGTAACATCCAGGCCTTTTCCTCAGTTGTGAGAAACTTTTATTTCCCTAACCACTCTCCTAATGTTCTCCCTGCCTGAACATATCTCCAGCTGGGTATAAACTCTATATTGTGACAAAACCTCTCAATGGATTTTCCACAAGGAGAGCTTGTTCTTGTGTTTGAATTCTCTCACTGGATGTGTGCATGTTTAGACTCAAGATTGTTAAGTCCCAGGCTGAAGAGAATTTGTCTGGTTCACATCACTGCTCTTCTGGAAGCTTGAACTTACATTCATCAGTCAGCTCACCGTTTTTCCAGGCCTTTCCAAGGTCCTTCCAGCCTGAATCCCTTGCCTGAGTCTTCTGCCCATCAATGATGCCCTCCAAGAAACCCTTTTTAGGAGATTCCTCAGCATCCATACTGAAAACACCAAGGAGGCATGAAACCAACTTCTGTTCTGACACCACTCATTATGTGAAAGTGGCAGCTCAGAGTCTAGAAGACACTTTATCCACACACTTTATTCAGGAGCCAGAAACATGGGGCTTTGGGAAGGAAAGAAGTTCTTCAACTCCTCCTGTGCCTGGATCATCAAGTTGGAAGGCAGCCACCCTATCTGCAAGAGGTGGTGCAGGCAATGTTGTAGGCTTTGTCCAAGCCTCCTCTCCCCTCTACAGTGCACTGAACACCTCTGGGTGAAAACTCAGCACCTTATGGTAATACTGATCATCTGGGACAAGAACAGGAAAAAGCCCAAATTCATCACTCTGTTGGAAATGTGTTACCTATCAAGTAGAAGCTACTCACAAAAATGTTAATATTTTCCAAGGTTAGATGGCACAGCAGATGCTTGTCTGCACCTCCAGTTGAAAAGACAGATTAAGGGGATCATGAAAAGGGGAATGACAGAACCATTGTGTGAGCTCCCAAACATAGGCAGTTCCTCTGTAAACAGTACCCAAACAAAATCCTCTTTGAATCTCAATGAAGTTAGGTGCTGTACTTGTAGTCTGAGTATATTCAAAACATCTCATAGAGCCTGTGTACCTACTTAACTCTGCTTCCAGCCATCAGACAAATTAATACCAGAAAGTAGCTTTTTTCTGTGAGTTCTGGCTTTGAATCACAACATAAATGTGCGCAATTCCAGAGTCACTGAGGAGTATCAAGGGGGCCAGTTTTGACCACATTGTTTTCAGGATGAGTCTGCTGTGTGCTGAAAGGAGCAACAATGCTCTCTGAGGATCTAGTTTTCTTTCCAGGATCTTCAGGCCGCCTAATCTGCTATTATCACCACCAATAATTAGAAAGCTGGTTTGCAGGACACTGGATGCAGCCAACTGTATAGAACTGGTTGGCAGTGAGAGGACAGGGTATGAACAGCAGACTGAGAGGCTCCAACACCCCCAGGGACTGTAGCAGGATTGTAGTCAAGCCAATACAAATCGGTCAAGTGCTGGTCTCCTCTGATACCTTCAAGATGCTTACATGATCCTACTGTCCCACTGAAACATCTCTTTTATCACTTTTATTTTTCTGCCTGTTGACAAGGTTTCAACAGAAGGATGAGTTACAGGTGAGGGTTGGCCTGGGAGCTCATTTTTGAAACCACTGTGGCTGAAAAGAAAGTCAGACTTGGCTCTCCTGCTTTCTAGGGGAGCACTGGAAGTCTTAGGCTATTAGTTACAGTTAAATATTGCAGAAAGACTGCAGTCAGCTTCCCCCATTTTCCTGTCTTCTCCACAAAGCTGTGACTGAGCTGTCAGAAAGACTCCAATATAGTTCACACAGTTTCAGTGTGTCCTACAAGCCGAACTTCTTCAAGCATTTGAGAAAGACAGGCAAATCCGTATCAGCTACGAGGTAGGCAAAACATGACTGGATATGAAATCACTTTAAATCCCCTCAAAACACACAACACTATACAGCTACTACTAGAAGAAAGCGTCAGGTAAAGATCAATATCCTAAGCACATACACTGGGAAAATTTAATCACCATAAGCCTATGACAGAATACAGTTTTAATGGTTTAATTATAGATAGTACAGCAGCTTTATTGATAAGTCACAAGCAGTTCACAAAATAAATTAAAGAAAAATGCTCTGTGAGCCACTGACCCTCCTGAAAACCCCATGCTGTGATCCTTCATTTTTAGTACTGTCTTTATTGCCCCTAATATAAATAGATTTGCTTTCATAAAGGTTCCAGAATCTGGCCCAGAATAACACTCTTATAGACCAAATAACAAAGTTGGGTTTACCTCAAGCAGTGACATTAAAGATGGACAATTCACTAAAAAACACAGGGGAAAAATACACAAAGTAATGTCAACATTTTATTTGTGCTGAGGTAGCTTGCCTTACTGTGGAATAGTCAGCTGAGATATTTGCAGTTTGTATAGTAGCATTTTTCAGTTTTATTGAGATTTTAAACAGTAGGAACAAGGAATCAGCAAGCAGCATCATTTACATGTCAGAGCATACCCAGATCACACAAAGGCAGCAGCAAATGCCAGCAGTTTGAGCAGCTGCACAGAACCCAGCAGCTCCATCAGTCACACAAGCACTGTGAGCCATGCAAGCACCAGGAAAGTGATGCTGGAAAGGTGACTGGGAGGGGGGAGGGTGTGATTTAACACGAGCCCTCTCCTGACAAAGGAGAAGGAGGCTTGCCAGCAGTGAAAGGTGGATTATTAGATGAAGAAATGGGTATTGGCAATAGGCTCTACTGGTGAATGGATCACATCCGTCACTGCTGCTCCCTCACACAACGCATGGATTGTGATTTTGGCCATTCAAGATGGGCTACACAGGTCTGCTGGCCACTTGAGTGGAAGGGTGCTGCTGGGTCTCTTCACATGCTAAGGAAGGTTTTGCCTGACTGAGTTTATGGTCATGATAGATTCAATCACAGATGGGCCCTAAAAGAGACTAAAGATGCTCCATGAGGAAACAAACACAAAAGAAACACACTTTTAAAATGGAGAGTTGACATCTAAAGAATTAAGAACCCAATGTATCTTGCAGCTTCTGTGACTTACTGGAGGAGAAGAAAACTGAAACTAAAAGAAAAAACAAAAAAACAACCAAATTTTAACTTCTTGCTTAGTTTTATGCTTTATACAAAGGAAATGATGCAGCTTATATTAATTTAGTAAAATTAGCATGCACCATGTCCAAGCAGTAGGACAAGCATATGCAACTATATCTGACTGCAGAATAAAAGCATACAATTGTTTTTCATCTCTTCTTTATGTTAAAGAAACAGCTGCAATTTTAATTATTATTTTTTTTTAGTGCTACTGAATTTTTGCTGTTTGGAAAACTAAATAAATAGTTGAGCCACAACATAACTTTTTTCTCAGACTAAGCTACAGAGGATAAATATTTAAATGTTCTTTAGCTTCCTGGTAGTAATTCTGGGTAAGACAGATGGAGATGGTAACGTTTACTTTCAAAATTTAGATGCAAGCATTGCTATGTGTCTAAAACCTCCTCTTTTCCTTCCCCTCTCTTTACAAACATCTCTTCATTCAGGTGCATCACAAAAATGAAGTTGTTATTAACGTAAATATGCATATCAAACAGCTTGTAAGATGATTGCTGTAGAACAACAACTGGGTTTTATTTGCAAATTACAGCTATAAATTAAGATGAATTCTTAAAAAAGAGATACTAGCATTCCCTATGGCTAATTCTAAAATAAATAAAATAGTAAGTCCTGGATCAATTTTTTGAAGTTTAAGTAGTCAAACAAGTTTGATCACGTTTGAAAATCCACACTCAGACTCCTGCTTTGGAAACTGAATTTTCCCTAACCTTACAGCAATTACTGATTGCTTTTAGACTACAACTAATACAGAAGTAGTACTTTTTGGTATTTTTGTACATGTGTTTTCGATCCCTATCTGAACGAATAAGTTCTTTAATGAGAAAGAGTGCAGAAAAGATGCAACACGGCCAGACTTTTAAACCTCATCATCTATTCCACTTATTAGTAACTCTTATCCTACTGTATCTATTTCTCTGAGAGCAATGACACTGTGAGAACTCTGACATATTTTAAAGCTCTGGATGGGTTTTGCATGGGAATTATGTGAAGGATTCCAAAGGAAAGGGGATCTTGGTCATGCTGGTGAGTGTAACAAAGTGCCGAGTAACTTGTCCCCCTACTCAAAAGCACCCAGTCCATCACCATCCCCACAGGACAGGCCTTTGTGAATTACTAGGCACTCACTCCAGATTTCAAGATCAAAAGTACCATCAGTATTCACACACACACTCTGTAGCTGCTGTCATTACTTGTTTTGTTATTGCACTCAATATTGGGGGGGAAAAAAACCAGCTAGAAATTATATAAGTTGCCAAGTTGGCAGAACACTACTCATAGGTGCACTGCCATCTTCTGGGAGATTTTATCCAATTTTTTAGTCAGATGAATTTGTCACTTAGTCCAGTCTCTGTCCAGTGAGTGAAGATGTTGATTTCCAGCTAGCCACCAGTACAGCTAAAAGCTTTCCATTTTGATTTTATGATCTCTTGCTTGACTCAGCACCAAGCAATAATCATAGTCACAAACTAGAGTTATGAGCAGTAATGCACCAGACTGCTTAGAAAAATCTCTCTCATGGCCACAGAAGGCAAGAGATCACTCTAAAACATTATTTTCAAACAAAGTGTTTAGAATTTTTAACTAGTGGATCTATCCAATAAATCAAAGAAAACATAAGAAAGTATTTGGGTTTCACATCCAGTAAGAGATTAATTATGAGTTTGAGATATATTAGCTGATCTTAAAATAATTGAAGTTATTTTTGTATCTATTTTTTCTTGATGATGCACACTGATCCTCTGGAGCAGGGTGTTAATAAACATTCTTGGACGTATCAGTTGGAAATCAGCTCATGAAAGGGTGTGTGCCTCTAAAAATATGTTAATACTGTTAATAAAAAGTCTGGATGTCTCAGATGAAAAGCAAACACTCTAATCTTTTAAAACAATTTTTCTCAAAATAATTCTGTTCTCTTTTATAGAGAACATGGAAAAACACTGTCCAAAATCTCTTACAGAAATCACATTAACCTGTAGGATTTTTAAAGCTAATGTATACCAAGTCTCCACTGCCCTTTACTAGGCAGGCTACAGAAGGTCAATCTGTCAGTCCTGCAGTACAGATGTAAGGAAAGAGGGAAAAGAAAATTTTACTCCATCCTACTAGGTAAGTAGATGTTATTAAGTGAAACAACCTGTTAAACAACTTAAAATATCCATCTTACTGAGCCTCAAAACCCTTTAGTGACAATATATTCTGCTGCTTATACTGATGAGCAACGGACATGCCAGTTACTATCAGCAATACCACAGAAAAACAGAAAATGTATAATTATGTGATTCGTTTATAATAACCAAACTCACCAGGTTTCTTAACTCATACTCTTTCTGTTCTACCTCCTTCAGTCACAGGCTGGGTGTATGTCAGCTGAGGAGGTAGGACTGCCTTAGCCAGTGCTGAATCTCAGATTTGCTCTTTAGCCTAACGAGCCATTCCCAAGGCAGTTTATCAGTTACTGTACTCAAACTCTCAGTCACTCCAGCAGGAACTGCATTAATCAAAAGAGTTTTCCAAGTAAATGCTTGTCTCGAAATGAACTGAAATGTAGCAGCCAGCACAGCTGATAAATGCTGGTTAACTCAGGACAGGATGCAAAGATTCCAGAGATCAGTGACTCCTGCTCTGCCACCACCTCATCACAGCTCAGGCTCTGACTAGGAAAAAGGTTTCATTTTTTTAGTGGCTGTCTGCTACTTGCTGCTTTTTCCATGTCTCCAGTAACTCTGACCTCCAGAGAAGCTCACCTGGGGCTCTCTGCCTATGTTTTGAGGGTAAAGGTTAATTACAATCAATTAGGCTACAATGATGGCATCTAATGAACGCAGCCCAGTCATGAACCTTCGGAGTTTCTGTGATCAAGAATATCTGTGATGTTCAGAGACGTCAACTAGAAGTATGTTCCAATCACTGTTTAGTCAGCAACTTAGTTTGACCATTTTGTTCCTAAAAACGGGAGCCTCTGGGAAGCTCACAAGTGTGAGTATTAACTGATAGAAAAAGCTGCCAGATTAAAATAGCAAACTCTTGTAAAATACCTTCTTATTCTCCTATTATCTACCCAGTGAAAAGGACCTTGCAAAGAAAAGCAGTCACTGGGCATACAGAGAAGTTCACTGATAATATCAGGAATTAAATCCATCGTCAGTGTTTCCAAGGAAAGCTTATGCACACAAATAGGAATTCACTGAAGGAGACATGTTTCCCTGAACAGTTACTCTGTGCCATAAATACCCTCCAGAAAATTTAGAACCAACAGACAGCTACAGTTGAGAGGTACCAAGGTTTGTTTTGGGGATTTAAGAGGACGGGGAGGAGTGGACTGTGACACACAGAAATTATAATCTGAGTGTCCATGTTCACTCATGTCAAATAAAAATGAGATAATTCAATTTGAAACTGGGACCAGATGTATTTCCAAGATCCAAGCATGTTTCCAGGGCAGAAGATAAATGGAAATAATTTGCTGACCAGATAAAATCAATCCATGGTTTTGTCAAAGCTGGCTGTCACAAAGTAACAAAGTAAACAAAAATTGTATTTTTCTAATGCTGATGGAGTGCTGCTATCCACACTCTCTCAAGAAATAAAAAATTTTAAAAAAAACCTCAGAAAAAAAAGGATTAAAAGGATTTAGAGACAAATTTCATTAAAAGAGGGATATAGACGTATACTAGATGTGTTTTTGTTTTCCAGACAGTATTATGATAAGCCATAACGCCCTTCCCCTAGAAGGCCAACGTGCCCTGTGGGACAGCTTCAATATTCTTCTCTTCTGAGAGAGAAGATGCGGAAACCATGATGGCCTAGAACACAGGACCTTCCCAAAACAAAGTTTACAAACACTTCCCATCCACAGGGATCAGAAACAGAAGGACTGGAGAGGTCTGTAGTATGGGCATTATTAAAACCCACTGAGCAAAGCTGTGACTACTCAAGCTCCTCGCCCCTCTTAATTTCATCTGTGAATCTGTGATGGTCTTTGTACCAACACTAAAATTCAAGCAGTTTTTCTAATGGCAGCTAACAAAAACAGTTCTGAAAAGACTGCAGTTTGTAAAGTAATTGCAAATTGATTCCCTTGTCCATGTAGACAATTAACTCCTGGTATCACTCTTTGGCTTCAGACTACACGTGCCACTCGGAAGAGTTTACAGAGGAAGGAGTGCTTGAACAGCTCTCTCCGTCACCTCACTCCAGGACCCCTGCCCTTGCTCCTTGCCCTCCTCCCAGCTTCAGCCTGGCAGAGGTTTTGCCCCGGGCTGCCCAAACCCACCCACCAGCCTTCAAGCAAGACCTCCTCTGGCTGGGAACCACACAGATCCCTCTGTTTGCAAGTGACTTCTAAAGAACAAACACAGCTCATTCCCACCCTGGAGAGAGAAGTCCTTCCCCCTCGCCCTGACAGAGGGCTCAGATGGGCTGTAGATTCTGTTTTTCTTTCAGCCCAAATCCATTTGAAGTCCATAGATTTGTGTTGCTGAAGGCAGAACATCTGTCACAGCCACCACAGCTTCAGGTTCCCAACAATATCTTTATAGAAGGGTCGGGAAAAAATAATGATGTCTTGATACAAAGTATTCTGAATTATTCTAACGCCTACAGTATTTATTAAAGATGCATATTCATTTGGGACACAATGAAAATTCTGGGTTTTAAGAATTATTTGAGCACCACCTACTTGAATATGTCAAGAGATGAAAATGAAGCATCAAAAATCATTAGATGCTTAATCAAAAGAAGCAATATATCTTTTGCTGGCATTTGACTTTATAATGTAAGTGGCTTTCCAATATTCATTAAAGGGTAAGTTTTATGACTGAGTAGGAATAGATGCTGGAAAAAATAACTGTTTCTTCACACCTTCAGAAATAGGAAATGTTATTTTAAATGTTTACAAAGGCATGGACTGGAATACAGTTTCACAGTTTCTAGTGAACTAATCTAGAACAAAAATGATTGCTCACATTCCCACAGGAAGAAATCCTTACGTTTCACCCATGCTCCCTTTCCTGCATGATTAACGGATACTTCTGAACCAACAACAGATGACCTCCAGTAACCATTCACAAGGGGCTAAAATCATAAATAGATACAGTTGTAAAAATATTTATCTAAAATCAAAACAACTCTCAAATCAGCTGAGTGACATGATAGGTTTGCTTGGCACAAATTAGGATATAAGGATTGGCTCTTCCCACAACTTAGAGCCTGTGCGGTTTTCTCAGATAATCCATGCAAGAAAAGCAGTAAAAGATCTAACAACTAAGAAAAACAAATCAGATATAGTTATAAATATCTATGCTGGTAATGAATACAAGCTGGTTATATTTCACTGAGAGCAAAAAATAAAATTGCAGAGCTGCTTTATCATGACTTTCAAACAGTAGTGCAGAGTGCATTATTAAGCTCAGATCTCAACATTAACAGAAAACTCATTTGTATCAGCATCAAAAGTCTATATACTATAAATATCTATTAATAATAGGCAACTACACCAAAGTCATGGATAAATATATCAAAAGACTATAAATAAAAAAGACTGCATATAATTGCCCAAATAAGCAATGCTGGAAGTTAAATCTTATTAATGCTTTAATGAAATGAAAGATACCTTCTATCAGCACAACATTCTCTAAAAGTTAGGAAGCACCTGGAAATGCCTGTTGTGGGTACCAGCTGTCCTCCCAAGAGGCAATCTATCCCCAGAAGCTGTAGTCCAAGAAGACTGGTTTTTTCACTTTTTACCTTAAGTTCTGCAACTGTTGTGGTGGCAAAGCAGAGTTCAAAGGTTTGCACTGCCCCATTAATTCACTCTCAGCTTTATCCTGTTGCCAGTAACTCACGTCAGGGTTATTGGTGCTTTCCCATTTTATCAAAGTGAGGAAACATGTAGATCTGCACAGCCAGAAGCAGTGACTGCTGCCTTAGTTTGGTTTTACAGAGATGGGGAAAAGTGTTGGGGGAGGTTTGGGGACCTATTAGAAATATTTTCCTTGCCAATTAAGAAGCCACACATGTATTCCAGGTCAGCTGGGGACAAATTAAGCAAAAAAACTGGCCAGGCTCAGAGAGGTACAAGAGCATTTACAGTATGATTCATAGATTAAATACTTGCTGGTGGGACACACAGATGGAATTTATTTCACTGTTGCATGTAGAAGGAGCTAAACAGGTAGGCAAAGCACAGAAGAATAAGATTGTCATGTCCCTGTCTTTCTTCTATTCATCCTTCACATTCAAACTTTAGAGGCTGCTTGAATTTAAACCATGTCTCTTGAAGCTTTCTAGCACTTAAGATAATTAGGTGGCACAGGTGACGTCAGATGTTAAATACAATGAAATTTCATCATTCATGCAGTGAATGATGAAGCTTTGCAAACCACAGATGTCTGGCATCTATTCAGGAATTAATTGAAGTATTTTGTTCAAAATTGCAGGAGACTCAGTGCAAAGTTTAATGATTATGTAGCTGGCACTCTTCAAGCACACTCATGGACTGGCTGATGAACACATCAAACACTGTAAGATACATGTATGTAAGGAAAACATAACAAAGACAGTTAGCTCCTGTCTTTAAAATTATAGTGGTTATATTCCACAACCTTGAAACTAGATTTGGATCAAGTTTAATGCTTAGAAGTAATTTAAAAAGTAATAATGCCTCTAAGGAAATAACTGAAGTCCTAAGTATAAAATGTGGCTACATTTATGATATCAGCACACTGAATCAAATTATATCTGAAAAATAAAGGAAGTATGGAAAAAAACCTGTCTGTCCCGACTACGGAGAAAAAGACTGGATTTCACAGAACTAAATGGAGTCAAGGGGTTAAGGGCAGGAGTTCAAAACATTTGAGGGGATAAAAATGTAAACTGACGTATTCAAAAGAGCCCACGGAAATTAGACTTTTGTATTCCAACATTGTCACAAAACAATTTTTTCTGTTGCCATGGAAATTGAAACAAAACCAAAACCCATTCACAATCACAATGGAAGGGCAGGATTTTGAAATTTGCTCTGGAAGAAAGCTTCCAGGAGAAAAAAAAAAAAAATATTAATTCAGAGCCATAAAAATACATTGCTTCTGGCAGATGAAATGCTTTGTACAGGTAAGGAACAGGATTTCTTTTCAGTAGTCCATCTTACCTCTATTTACATAATTAAAATGTTAATAGCTATATGATAAATAAATGATAAAAACTTTCTGAGTACTACATGTGAATATGTGCATGATAAATGAAACAGATCACAAAGAAGGCAACTGCACTTTGACTTTTAAAATCAGAGAGGAAATAGAATTATTAGAGGTTCCTTACAACTGTGCTAATGGCAAGATAAATCATATGTGGGTAGTGTTCACATACAAAAATCATCTATACCAAGAAAAATTAGGCAAATACATCAAAGACTGGTAGTAGCCATGGAATTTTCTGTCATGGCAGACTGTCCCTGTGTCTCCATCATGCTCCCAAGGGCCCTTTTACTATGTAAAAAATTATTTCACTTTTTATTGACATGTATTCCCAATTTTCTCTTCCAAAGTACTTCTTCCTTTTCCATGGGAAAATATTGGCCAACACCACCAAGTACATGAACCCCTCCCCTTGAGCCCTAGACAGAGTCACAACAGCAATGCAATGTACAGGGCTGGGTCCCATCACCCAGCTGTTTTATCCTCGGCACAACCCAAGTTCCCAGGCCAGGGACACCTCTGGATGCAGGCAGGTAGCCCAGGAAAGTCCTTACTGAAGCCACTGAGTCAGAATCTCAGAGAAGCATGTTTTCCACACCCAACAAGCTGACAAATTATGCAAGTCATAGGTTGGACACAATGAACCTGATGAGAGATCTATTCCAACCTCACTGACTTTGCAATTCTGTAATTTGGACTGCTGCCACAAGTATGGAGTCACTGAAAAAAGAGTTGGGTCTCCATCAAGAAGACGGTGATCCAGGAACTTTTCAACTTTTCAGGCTCACATCTCCCTTCCATCCACTCAGCAGAGAATTATTATTATTCTGAACTTGGGTCATTGGAGCAATCTGCTCTACCTTTACACAGATTTGGATCAGCATGACTGAGACAGTGAGCGGTTGGAGCTGGGGCTGAGCAAGGGGCTGCAGACAAACAGGAGGAATTCTTGAGCCACTTCTACCACAAGCCCTTCATCTTCACTCTCCTTGGCTTGAGCTTTGGTCCCTAAACAGTACAGGAAAAAAACAAACCTATGCTTCTCTTGCAAAAGGCTTTCACATACAATAAGACTTCTCTAACTGCCCAAGCTTTCTCTTCTCTAGACTAAACAGCATGGATATTAAATAATAATATTAGAACATTTTCTCTTGAGCCGATCTATCCATTTAACATCACTACAGCTTACCAGCCATTAAGCAGTTACTGGTTGGTGCAAGTTTATTTATTGGAGAGTGCTCTATTCAAAACATATTCCTAATTATTGCAGAAGAACACACATATCCATTTGTAATTATTACTTAAAAGAAACAATTATTTTCTCTCTGATCAGCCTTCAGTTAGATTCCCATCAAAGGAATCACATAAACAGATGGGGTCCAACCAGCTTTTCATGGGTTTTCTTTTTTTTTTGTGCTTCATAACGAAGCTCTCCCTCATAAACTTGTTAAAATGGACTCATTTCCTTTACCAGGATGGGATTTTCTGGTTACTGCTTTTCGTTTGCTGTCTTGAGCAAGGTAGATAATCCATTCCTCTTTACCAATCACGTGAGTGATTGGTAATGTGTCACACACGTCAGTGGATCCATGACAGCAATCATGGAAGTGATATTTTACTTTTTTCCTCTATCTGACTTGTCCAAGGAAAATAAGCATTTTCCAAAGAATACAGCTAAAACCGGATAAGCACAATTATTTTGTGAATAGAAAATTCATTGAAAAAAGCTGTGACAGAGAGAGAAACTCTATATCTGAATCCAGCCCACAGTTGGGGGGAATCTTCTACAAAACAAACTAACTGAACAAAAACCAAACAAAAAAGGCAGGAGGGATGTTGGAACAGTGAATTTCATTGTGAATTTTTCTGAGAGCTTCTTGTATTGAAAGATGCTGAAATGTTGCATTTCCACATATTCTAAAAAAATATTTTTTCATTGTGAAACCTTTTTTTTTATGTCAAACCAGCCTAAGTTTAATTAGATGCAAAAGAATGAACTCCTCCAAATCAAACGAAACACTGAGTTAAAGTAAGAAAGCTCAAGTGGTCTTAAATTACAGATTTTTTTAAAACAATTTGGTTCAGCAATCAAACAAAAAAATCTATTGTTTGGTGTAATAAATTATACTATTTTTTATATAACTATGACAGGACAGCATGGGGGACAATTACTTTTCTTCCCCCTCAAACTAATATGTCTTTCTTTTCATTCTTAGACATTTCATTAAAGACAATTCATGTTAAATGACTTGGCCAAAGCTAAAATCAGTTCTTCCAATAAGCCCTCAACTTTTCCCACTTCTCCACAGTTAAGTCACCATTTTCCCAGTAATGAGGACTTCAATATCACCGCCCCACCCTCCTGCCAGGGACGGAGTGCACAGACTGAGAGACCACTGCCACCCTACGTAGCCTAAATGTCAGAAAGAGAGGCACAAGATGTGATGGGGACCAGAAATGCTGGATGACAGAATGGCTGGCACAGGGTCACAAGGAACTTCAGGCAGGGTCACAATGTTTTGTTACCCTGAGCTGCTGTACCATGGGAAGCGATCCTCGATCGAGCCTGGATCTGTCCCGACATTCCGAGCCCACTGCACTGCAATGCCCACAATTGTTTCTTCCTGGTGGAGGCAGCATTGGCTGCTGAGCCCTTCAGTAATCCTGTTCCCAAATGACCACAACAAAATGCTTAGTGTCCACTTTCCCAGCACTCGATCTGCCTTCACACTGACAAAGATAACTTTTAATTAAGGTGTCAAAACCTGACAAGATTGATCAGAAAGGTGGTTTCCTCCATGCTGAGCTGTCTCAGATTCCAAACTCCTTTTTCAACTACACCTTTCAACCACTTAATTAACAAGTGGTTCATCATCTGGCTTGCCAAGAAAAAGGAATCTCAGTCTCCACAAAAGGAGTCAGAGACAGAAAAGAGCCAGCAATTATTTTTACTTGTCTTTATGTTTATATTCAAATGTCTGTGTAGCTTCTTTTTTGATGATTTCACCCAGAAGTGATCGCTTTGATAACTGTGGAATTATTTGGGCATGAGAGTTACTATTCAAATATTTTTGCTTGCCTTTTTTCTCCACAAAAAAAAAAAAAAAAAGCCAAGCATTTTTCTTTTCTTTTTCATCTTCATCCAAAAATAATCAATCAATCAGCCCATGCAGGGTCTATTCCAAGAGGGGGTTTTTTTGTATGGTGAACTAGATTTGTGATAGGGAAGTCATCTGCATTTTAAAGGAACTGAATACTGAAATTATAAGCAGAAGAACAGGATTTTAGCAATACAAAGAATTTCTTCTGACTTTATTCCCTTCACCCTTTCTTTTAGTTTGCTGAATAGCTGGGAACATTGGATGGATTATAAAGCCCAGCAGATGCTCCATGCGTAGAAGGGGAGCGTGTGTTGCCAAAGCCCACTTGGATGCAATGAAGTACAGAATCAAAAGGAAAACAAAGACCACAAGATGAGCTAGACTGTTCCCTTCCCAAAACAAATTTATCTCCCAGGTTACATTCCACAGTGGCTTCTCCATTCCATAATGACCACAAGAAGGGAGAAGGCACTTTGCAAAAGCTATGCTAAGAAACAGTCCTTTTACTTCCAAGCAAAAGTACAGGCTGGGCAGAGGCTGGATTTAGAACAACCCCAAGTAGAAGGAGTTGGGGGTGTTGATGGATGAGAACTCTGCGTGACTCAGCCATGTGCCCTTGCAGCCCAAAAAGCCAAAGGCATCCTGGGCTGCATCTAAAGTAGCGTGGCCAGCAGGGCAAGGGAGGGGAGCTCTGCTCCACCCTCATGAGACCCTGCCTGCAGTGCTGCATCCAGCTCTGGAGTCCCCAGCACAGGAAGGACTTGAACCTGTTGGAGTGAGTCCGGAAAAGTCCGCAAGGATCATCAGAGGGCCGGACCATCTCTCCTATGAAGACAGACTGAGAGAGCTGGGGTTACTCAGCCTGGAGCAAAGAAGGCTCAAAAGTGACCTTAATTGTGACCTTGATTAGACAAAGGGGAACTACAAGAGAGCTGGAGAGGGACACTTTACCAAGGCATGTAGTGACAGGACTAGGGGGGATGGCTTTAAACTGACAGAGGGTATATTTAGATTGGATATAAGGAAGAAATTCTTTACTGTGAGGGTGGTAAAACACTGGCACAGGTTGCCCAGAGAAGCTGTGGATGTCTCATCCCTGGAAATGTTCAAGGCCAGGCTGGATGGGGCTCTGAGAAACCTGGTCTAGTGGGAGTTGTCTCTGCCCATGGCAGGAAGTTGGAACTGGATGATCTTCAAGGTCTTCTCCAACCCAAACCACTGTTTGATTCCCTACAGGAGTTGAGGAGAGGAAAAGCTTAAAGACATGGAAGATAAGATATTCCAACAAAGCATCTTGGCAGCAAGTTCTCTCTACAGACATGGCTCTTGCCATCAGCCCCTCTTTCCTACTCCATTACCTCCTGCCAGTCTCTTGTCAGTTTTAAGGTCTGAGGAAGCATTTTAACACTTGAGGAAGCTGGGATTGGGTTGAGAAGGACATTGTGGAGAGAGCACAGAAGGCTGCAGTCAGTGCCACCTAAGCAGCAGAAAGCCACTGGTGCAGAGATATCTTCTTTCCACCCATCACCTGGAGCACGGAGCATACAACAGCTGCATGGCACACCCAGCACCCAGATCCCCTACCCCAGTCCCCAGATTCCTTCAATGCTTATCTTCATAGGGACTCTCAGTTGCCCTAAAGACTCCAAAATCTGAAGTTTGTTATGCAGTCATTACTCCTATGACAAGGCAGAAACGCCAGGGCAAAAACTTTTTGAGCCACCTCTGCAGCCTCATCTCAGTATCTGCTTTCAAGGAACACTTGTGTTTTATAAACCCTTTCCAGATACCATAAATCTTCTTGGCATTAATCAACACATTAAGTGGAGGACACAGATGTTTTCAGCAGGTGACAACACAATGAAAGCAGGTCAACAAAACCCAGCAGTCCTGTTTAAGTGCCTTTGGCAAAGCCCCACAGTGCCACTTACCTGCTTGCCCTGCACACCTCTGGAATGAGGCAGCTCCCGGGCAGATTAGCAGAGGTCACCTCTGGTGACAAACAGCTAAAAGCCTGCACAGTAACACTCTGACACTTGTCCAGTCAGCCTGTATGTGGCTAGATATATGAAATTCCAGAAGCACTAGACTCCCATTTACAGAGGCAGAGTACATTACTGCACCAGGAGCTGCAACCAGAATAGAACCAGATTAGCACCTGAATTTTTATTAACCTTTCATTCACTGAACACTGTCAGAACTTTAGTTTTGTGGCTTGAGATACATTAAATGTGCCATACCTATGCATAAATTTATATGTTGCTTAGGAATGTTTCTGATGATTTTTTAAATTCATTGTCAAGACTGAAATGCTGAAATCTAACTTTTCCCACACATTCAATTGCCTAAAAGACATCTGAAGATAAAGATTGTCTATTATTTGATTCTTCAGTCAATACATAAAAAAATTCAATGCAAAAGTGTGCGATGCCAAAGGCAAAAGCATAGAATGTAAAAACAAATTATAAAAACTACACACACACATCCCCCCCCACCTCCATCCTACCCACCAGCCAGCTCTGTTTCCACACCTCTAACTGGAGCTAATTTAATCTATAAAGTACCCAGCAAGGAAAAACAGTGCTGTGGTTTTGGTATGTTATGTTTTTGCCTTTTAAAAAAAAAAACTTGGAACAATATGAAAATTATTGTCCCAAGGGAAGTGGGGTGTTTACAAAAAAGTCATGTTCCTTTTAACTGCCTTGACTTCATTGTGCCCTTCATTTAATTCAATGTTCTCCATCACCACAGAACAGCAAGACTGTTACTCCATTTCCCCCCGAAATATTTAGAGAAGTAAGAAAAAAACTGTTTAGCTTTCCACAGAAGAGGCTTATAAACCCATGCTGGCTGACATCAGGATCGTTCTGGTTCATAAGGAATTTGCTCAATGAGCATTCAACCAGCTTTTTGCACCTGGAATTATTTATTCAACACCTTTTTTCCAGAAGATACACAATCCAAACATGTAAGACTGCAACTGTGTAAACTGAAGAAACAGATTCTTAGTTGTGTACTTAGGGTTATACCACCTGGAAAAAAATTAGGTCTCAGGACCTAAGTTGCTCTTCAAATAATTGATTTTAAAAAATACCTAAAGTGCATAATTTGGGAGCAGGGAAAATCTCTTTCCATCAAGTGCATGTCATTTGATGCTGTCAAAAAATAATATTGAGCTAGAGAAACTACTTTGAACTCTTTCATGCTTATAGTTTCCACGTTTCTAGAAAATGGGGTAGAAGCTGCAAGGATGATTTATAGCATGTGTGACACTTCAGAAAGATCCAAAGTCCAGTCAGCCTGAAAGGCAGCGACAGCATCACATCTAGAAACTGGCTCAGAGAACAGCTCATATTGTAGCTGTAACTCAAAGCCTGTGGGAAGACCATACATTATTCCACCTCCTGGAATGGGTCCAAGGCTAAATACAGAATTCTACCTGTGATTCATAAAAGCCCTTGGATTAACACAACACAAAGTAGCCTTCAAATGGCTGCTGCTAAATATCTGACCTTTCAACTTCTTCCTCATTTCTGCTTTCTCTCCCAGGAGTTGCAGAGGTGTAGGAGGGTGGCAACACCAAATTCAATGATACTATTTTACCTCCCCAAAGGCTATTTCATATAGACCTCACTGTTTTCCTGCACAACCACACCCCTCTCTAGGGATTACCACACATAATTGCGTCAGGAAGGGTCTGCTGAGCAGCCCTCGAGGCTATAGGGGTCCCTCAGCCTGTACGGTCAGTTTTAAACACGCAAAGGAAGAAAGGGAAGCCTGCAAAGGGAAGCCTGCACACCACTGCTTGTGGATGGTCCCTTGCTCCTTCTCACCACTAAGGCAGCTGCAACAATAAAACAGCAGCGGCAGCTAAACAATATTTCTGCAATTTCTTCATGACAAGGTATTTTTTTTTCCATCTGTAATGCTGTAATCCCAGGGCTTGGCTCCACTATTCTATTTGTATTAATGCACAGGGGCAGATTTTATAATACATGACAGAGTAAGAATACTTTATATGGCTTACAAGCCAAGAAATAATGCAAATTTGGATCATAAAAGTACTGTCAGCATATTGCGCCCACCTCTTTGCCAACACCAGTTTGCTCCCCCTCATATTTTATTACGTGTTTTTTAAAATTACTATGGGAGGCTGAAATTCCACTTGCAGGTCATTACAGACTCTTAAGAGACAGCTAGCAAGGCTTTTTGGGGAAGTCCAAATGAGACGACATGAAACCACATGGTATTGGTTCTCCCTCACTTAATGTTCTCCTCCACCAGCCCTCATCCTGGGAACCCAAATCCTTGGCTAAAGGTTCATGGATCTGTTGGGGATGCTGCAAAGTCTCTCCCTCCCACTGGCATATGTGATTTGGAGAAACCTGATATGTGTGTGGATGAAAGAACCCCTGAGCCACAGCCTGATAAAAACATGAACAAAGGCTGCTCCCTCCAATATTAATTAATTTTAAAAATATGAGATGTGGGTGTTTTTTCAGCAGAAGTGTCATACCTTATCTGATCGTATTACATACCTAAATGAGCTCTGTCCAGAGGGCAGATATACAATTGCATATGAATTATATTCATCCCCAAGGAGCTTGCCTTTACTCCTTACCTACCTGTAACAGCCATCAGCCCATTCCACAGTGAATCACCACTCTCTGCACCACCTGAGCTGGGCCAGTGGGGTGGGAGGGCATTGCCCTGAGTTGAAGTCAGTAACATCTTGTAACTTGTCTAGAGACACACAGTGACCTTTTCTTCTGCCAGATTGTGCTTGGACCATAGGCTCATCAGGAAAAATTAACTACAACTATGCACGAAATTAAAAGGTCTCAGCAAGTCATGACATTTTGCTGTGCTTAGAGGAGACGCCGCAATTCTTGTGCAGCTGGAAAGTGCTGAGATGGTTTTAATAGCATCTGCTGTCTCTTGATTGACAGAGCATAAACATTTCAGAAATACAGGCAACAGCATCGCACCCACATAGCACCAGACAGCATTATTTACTGACTGCAACTGAGCTACTGCCATCAGTCACAAACTGCACATCCAGCTCAGGGTTATTCTGATTTTGTTTGAGAAATGTCCTCTTCTGGATGAAGAGGTATTAGCAGCTTCACAAACACTGTCAGCTAATCAAAAAATATTAGAGAAGCTTTCCACAGCTTAGTGGTTTTTTGTCACTTGCTTTAGATGTTAGGAATATGTGGAAATGAATAAGTATATTAATACACAGCAGCCTGTCAGGAGCCTTTCGCTGTGAGCCCATGTATTGCATTTGCCAGTCAAATCTGCCTGATACTTTCAGCACTCCCTGACAGCAACCCGTCCACATGGGAATCAACAAGGAGTCTGCTTTTAAATGGTAGTATCTGGCATTATCGCAGAATCACAGAATACGCTGAGCTGGAAGGGACCCACGAGGACCATCAAGTCCAACTCCCAGCCCTGCACAGCACCATCCCCAAGATTCACACCCTGTGCCTGAGAGTGTTGTCCAAACACTTGAGCTCTGTCAGGCTTGGTGCTGTGACTACTTCCCTGGGGAGCCTGTTCCAGTGCCCAACAACCCTCAGGGTTAACAACCTTTTCCTAATATTCAACCTAAACCTACCCTAATGCAACTTCAGGCCATTCCTGCAGGTCCTGTCACTGGTCACCAGAGTGAAGAGATCAGTGCCTGCCTCTCCTCTTCCCTTCATGAGGAGGTTGTGGACTGTGAATTTCTACCTAAGCCATAAGTGGTATTTCCTTTACAGGCCTGATGCAGATGCGATGTTTATTTACCCCACATTTATGTTCAATAATCTGAGCAACACTGTGACTTTTCTTATAAAAAGCACTGCCTATGCTCACTAATTTCATCCCTGCTAAGTTTTGCTCGCTGCTATCCAGGTGGATGTAATAAGCCTTTTAGGATTCAGAAAGATCCTCATTTTGGGACATAAACAGACTGCGGGATTACAGGCTGGTTGGGAAAGGGGGGCAGGGCAGGAGCAGGAGGGGATGGAATGGGAGAAGGAAGGAAAGGGGGGAAAGCACTGCTGGAAAAAATCCCAGGAAATATGTGAAGATAAGTGAGAACTCTTTCTGTCAACTTCTTCCTCTTAGCCCCTCTCTTCTGAGGTCCTCTCATGCTTCTCCACCACCCCTTTTGACTGACAGCTTCCTGCCTTCTCCCAATTATCTTTTCTGATTCCTTTACCCTGGACTTTTTCCTCTACTTCACCTCTTACTCACACACCCCAAAGTGCAGTGCCAGTGACAGAGCCTGCTCCCAGCAAGGCAGCAGCTGTGGGCAGTGAGTGGGGTGATACCCCTGCCAGTGCGAAGCCTCTCAAACAGAGCTGCAATGTAGTGCAGTGCTGCCTTCCCACTATTCACTAGGGAAAACCACACAGGGATGGACACTCCTGTGAAAATACTGGCTATGAAAAGGGAAGAGCTTGGCATCAAGACAAAGAAAGCAACAACATGCCAGTAAACTGTTTTGTATAAAAACAAACAAATCTCTCCCATACAAAATGGGATGCATGCCTGAATCTTCTCTGTGCTTTGGTGTCTGGAACAGGGCAGCTGGGTGGTGAAAATTTAGGAAGCATTTTTAAAGTAAAAAATATGTGGCTCAGGAGAAAAAAACCAGTATCCAATATACCTTCTGTTGACATTGATATCACAAATCAACAATATGCCACTGTAGACTAAGAAGACAAATTCAATAAGAAACAATCTTACGTGCAATATCTCAGTCTGCTCTCATCTTCTTCCTTCTGGCACTCAAGGCCTGGGACACTCTCCAGCACCAGTGCATGCCACAGCACTGCAGCTCTGCCTCAAGAGGAGTATATTTTGGCATGAAACACAGATCACATCCTGCTCACAGTTATGCCTGTGTGAATCCACGGTGCTGGATTTATTCCAGCGAAGGGATAAGGAGACAAGAAAGCCATTTTTAAGACACAACTGATTTGAAAAAGGCCAAGATTCATCACAGAAATCAAAATAATGTAGACTGAATAATAAATGGATATGTACTTCACTTTCTGATGTGTTCCAAAAGATGCATCTCACTTTGCTGCATGCTGTATCAATGCATTAAAAAAGTCAGAGGAATTTAAACAGTGTAACAACCTTAAGACTGATTCATGAGTTCAATCAAAAGCTTACCAATTTTGACAAATATTACCAGTCAGTAAAATTTAATCCATGAAGTTGTATATTCGGTGATCTTTGAGTAATGCCTGATACACAAAATGAAACTTTTTAGTAGCACTTTTTCAACTATATAATGCAAATTTCTTGCAGGTTTTGTTGCATTACAGCATTTTTCATTGCTTTTGATCTTCAGTGGCAATGTAATATATCTTTATATGGAGACCAAGAGATTTTCTTTGGACAGACTTTTTTGCTGTTATTCTGCTGGCTCCTATTAGATACATATGCACATACCTATTTAATATTTTGTATCATTGCATCCTTTTAATGTTAATTGTTCAGTAAGAACAAATCACATTTAGGCTTTTCCTTTTGGTATTCCTGCACTAACTATGGCAAGAATTATCTTTAACTGTCTGTGGAGCATCACATACACTTACGACAGTCAGCAGGTAACAAGCCAAATTTTGAGGTTTCTCCAAAGCTGAAAATATTTTCTCTAAGTCCCACATCACTATAGTGATGTACCACAGTCCTGAGGGACACATCTTTACAATGTATAGGTTGATCTTGTTATTTTTCATTTCTCCATCTCAGAAACAGGTTAGAGCTCTGTGCCTTAGTAAATTTAAGGGCGCCTCAGCTACCTACTTAATGTATTTTGCAACAGAAAATCTGGCAGACACATGAAAAATAAAGCTTCTGCAATGGCTAAAATCAATTGTCATTTGCTGACATCTTACTCAGTTCAGAAGTCAATTCCTACAGAGTCTGATCTTCTTGAATAGAAACTCAGTACAGGCTTCTGTATTTGACCCAATAATATTAAAAAAAATAAAATAGTCAAACCTCTCTTTAAGGAAAATATTGACATCAGAGTGTCTTCGATTCTCCACTGCCCCGTATCTTATTTAGTCACTGGACAAATGAAGGAAAATGAGTGTTCAGAAACACTATGGGCTATACGGTCCACTTAACACTATAAGCTCCTTGAGCTTGGCTTTCCTTTTAAATAGCCCTAGAAGACCCTGTTTGAAACAGAACAGAGTTAGCTCCCTGCTTAAGAAATCCCTGGAGAGGAGGGGAATGCACAGAGCTGCAGGACTCTGCCAAGCAACGAGCACTGCTCCAGCCCACAGCACACACCAGGAAAGCCGCCACCACCAGCAGATGAGCTTTAGAAAAATGAGCTGAAAGAGTTTCAATACGGGTGCCCACTCGCTGTGCCCACCCTACACCTCTGGTGGGCATCAGATGGCACAGAAGAGCAGGTCCTCACATCTCCACTGCTTGGCACTACAGCCCAGGACAGAGACCCAGTGCAGCCAAGGTGCTGCTCACACTGCTCCTACCACCAAAGCAGCAACCCCCAGCAAGGAGCAGTGCAGGCAGTAGGGAGCAGTAACTTCTAAAGACCACCAGAGATGTTTGCTTCAGTGCTCACAAATCAAGGCTTCTGGGGAAGCCACCGGGGTGGCCTTAACCAGAGCAGGATCCCCTCCAGGCACCAGAATTGCTCAGGGTCACAATGGCAGGAGAGGTGGCTAAATGGTACAAGAAGCTCCTATCCTGCCTACACCAGACACTTCATCCTGGGACTTACGATTTAAACCCTTTAGGACCTGATAGAGCTTGGCCATGGTTGGATCCTAGGAAAAATATAGGCACAATGGGAATAATTTGTTTTAATAAACTAAAAATGTATTGTGCTTTTGGAAAGAAATTAATAAATATTATGCTTCCATGGAGTAAAAACAATATGTACCCATATATTTTCTGCCCCAACTTAGGAAATGGGTTCCCAACTCTAAAATTACATCAATGTGTTAGTGAGCACAGTTTTACATGTACACAATTCCTTCTTTTATCTAATCTATTTGCAGGTAAAAACTTCACTAACTTGTGCAATAGTTCTTATATGTTTGTAATATATCTCTACATGAAGAGCAGTAAATTATAAAAGCAAATTCTGTGTAAGATATCAGACTGCTGCAGGGGAAAAAAACAACTAACAAATCAAACAACAATACCCACAAAACCAAAAAAACTACTTATATCACATTTAAAATGTTTTCCCAACTTTTTGTCCCCAAAACTGTGTAACATGAGTTGTGTAAAAACTAAATCACTACATGAGGCATATTTTAAAGCCTCATATAAACAATGAAGCTTTTATGGCATCCTCAGAGCAAAGAATGTCCAAATATGGCTGAGAGTTAAGTACCCTGAGAATTGACGGCTCTTACTGATTTCACAGAAGTTTGTAAGTCCACATTTACCAAGAATCAGAAGAGAAATAAAGAGAAGAGAATGCGATTCAACTCATTTTCCTGTACCATTCTCTAAAGATACCATGTTATAAACATCCTCCATATCTTGGATACTGGAGGCATCTGTTGAGTCTTGGTCGCTGACTACAATTCCTACTGAAGAAAGGCTAGAAATGAAGGAGTGCATCTTTTTTGCATAAATATCCCTAATGTTAAAATAGGGTAGGTCATTGTTTTTCTCTTTGCGATCATTGTTGCACTGGTCTCTATCAATAGCTTTTTGCTTTTGGTAGTACTTAGAAAACTTATTGAAAATAATGGTGATTGGAAGCGCTACCACCAGTATCCCACAGATAATGCAGAGGGTGCCGAGCAGCTTTCCAGCAAGGGTGACTGGGTAAGTGTCCCCATAACCAACAGTGGTCATGCTGATGGTGGCCCACCACCAGCAAATAGGGATGCTCTGCAGTTCTGATGAGTCATCATCTTTCTCCACTGAGTAGACAAGCACTGAAAAAATTGAAATCCCAACTGACAAAAACAAAAGCAGAAGTCCAACTTCTTGATAGCTGTGTCTCAAAGTGGCACCCAAAGACCGCAGTCCTACAGAGTGCCTGGCCAGTTTCAAGATGCGAAATATCCTCATTAACCGCAGGATCTGAACCACCTTCCCCATGTTCTCGATATCTTCACTTTCTTCTTCCTTCGTGTCCACAGCCAGTGTGGCATAAAATGGGATAATAGAGACGAAATCAATGATGTTCAGTGGTTTCTTCCAGAACTTCTTTTGACTTGGGGCGGTGAAGAGCCTGATCACTAGCTCAGCAGTAAACCAGATGATGCACGTAATCTCCACAGCTTCCAGCACAGGGTCTCCAATCTCCCTGTCATTGGCATCCAGCCTTTGAAATTCTGGCATGCTGTGAATGCACATGGCCACAATTGATGCCAGGACAACACTCAGGGATGACACGGCAATTAACTTGGCAGACAAGCAGTATGCAGGATTTTCCATTCTGACCCAGATCTTCCTTCTTATTTCACCAAAACAGAGATTGTCAAACTTTTCTAGTTCTTTATCAAATATGGATGACTCTTCATTGGAGGAGTCCATACTGTCATTGCTCTTCTGATCCCAGTCTTTATCAGGACCTTCCTCTTTCCGTTCTTGGTACCGATTGCTGCAGCAGGAATCAATAAAGAGCTCATTTATCCCCCAGTACTCTATTTCCTGGCAGAAGGAAAAGACACAAAGTTCTTCCATAACATGAAGTTTGCCAGTATAGTAAAAATTCAGCACATATCGGAACAAGGAAGGATTCCTGTCAAAGTAATATTCCTTGTCTGCCACACTATAATCATCACACAGTTCTAGAATAGCCTCTTCTGAATGGCACTTGAGAAGCTTTCCAAGTCTGGTATGGGGAAATCGGAGCAAGGTACTTTGATCTACTGATTGCTTAAAGCCACCCACATTCAAATTGATAAGTTCTGCATCTTTGCCAGGTCTGCGAAAAAATTCACCATAAACCATTTTGGACAGACGAGTTCCACTGCTGTTGCCCAATGAGATTACATTGAACCTGAAAAGAACATAAGATATTGTTAGAGAGTTTATTTCAGTTTTGCTCTTGTAACACATTCTTTTCTCCATCTACAGTTACTGTGAAATGCTGTAACAAAACAAACAAAGAAAGAAAATAAATTATGAACACCCTTATTCAGCATTTCACAGGTGTAGTTTTAAATCAGTTTGGTTTACAGCTTTAGCAAATTCGAAAGCAGCAGATTCTGGTTTAGGTCTCCTTTTTACCAGGGTGAAGAAAGAATGCTGAATTCCTCTGCAAATCAGTCTCTGTTCTACTATCACAGTGATATTAATAGTCATGAAATCCGTGTACTCCAATAATGTAAAAAATCTTTAATTTAAAGAGAAAACTTGTCAATCAATCAAAACATTTAGGACAAAACTTTTGAGCAGGTTTCTATCAATTACAGTTTCAGCAGTGTTGTATTAATTTATATGATGTTGCAATTTATAATCCACTACTTCCAATGTTATTTGCTTGAATGTGGACTGCAATTACTTCTGTTGACATATCAATTCATTTACTTCTAGAGTAATCCACACAGGAGCATTCTGTGTTCTTGAAAACATATCAAAATTGTATTTGAAGCTTTCCAGTTCCTGACTTCAGGATGCTGTAGTACATATTTGGGTATCCGCACTCCCTCAGGTATTTTTCTATTTGCCTTCCTACTCACCTGAAGTGTCACAACCCTCTTATGACCTTGGTCAGTTCCAGAAGCAATTCCTATTCTGCCACAGCATAGCTACGACCACCACAGCAGTGCTGAGAAGTTGAAGTGTCATTTCTGGAAACAGAAGCCTTCTGAGATGGAACTTCCACAGTAATTTTTCCTCAACAGCTAACTGTGGACACCTGCAGATGGACAGAAGGATGCTTAAATGTTTCTGTATTTTACTATAAATTCAGCTGAAACTAAATTCAAAAGGCAATTATAGTTACTAGTTAGTAAGTTAACTTTTACAGAACCACTTTCTTGCTTTCCATCCAAGGAGAAGTCGTTGTCAAGCCAAAACCGGCAGTTCTTACACTTGCCATCAGATTATATAGAACTTCAGATCATGAGGAGAGCAAAAGTTTTTGATCTCTGACACTTAAACATTAATTGATGTACACTAAGCTAATTTATTTCAACTTAATATTGAAATCAATTCATTTTAAATGTGACAAGATAGTATCAAAACTCTCCTCTCCTAAGAGATTAAACCATATGTCATCACGCTCAGCATGCAGAGCTGGGGGAAGAAGTGGGAAAGGGGGTAACAGACTGATGGTATTGGTCTCCCTAAGTCACCATCAAATGTGATGGAGCCCTGCTTTCCCAGGCATGGCTGAACACCTGCCTGCCCATGGGAAGGAGTGAACAAATTCCTTGTTTTGCTTTGCCTGTGTGCGTGGCTTTTGCTTTACTTGTTAAATTCTTTTTATCTCAACCCACAGATTTTCTCATTTTACTCCTCTGGTTCCCTGCTCCATCCCAGTTGGGGGGGTGGGGAGAGCATGGGGCTGAGCTGCCAGCTGAGATTAAACCACGACAACGTAGAAATTATTTTGCACCTTAAGAGTTAGTTTGAAGGCAGGTAGTTGCTAGCTAACAGAACGGTTGTAAGACACAATTGCCCCAGGCATTTATCAAGGCTTCAGTTTTTAGGAATCATTAAGACATAAAATAAGAGCACTGATCTCTCCTCACAGAAGAAGGGCAGCAAGACTCATCGGATAAACATTACCACACTTCACTCATGATCTAGAGCCAAGTTCTGTTTTATAGCATTATAAATAAAAAACCCCATAAATCTGGACTGGGGTGACTGGAAGTCAAAGTATATTCAGATCCAAAAAACCTCTGGTTATTGATTCATTTTAGTCAATAAAATCTCCACTTCTAGCAATTCATTAACATGAGAACACTGGCAGTGTAAGTGAGCACTATAAAAACCAAGATCCCAGATCACAGAAGCATAGAACAATAGAATGGTTAAGGTCAGAAGGGACCTTAAAGATCATCTCATTCCAACCCTCCCTGACATGGCCAGGGACACCTTCCACTATACCAGGTGGCTCAGAGGCCCATCCAACCCAGCCTTGAACTCTTCCAGGTATGAGACATCCACAGCTTCTCTGGGCAACCTGTGCCAGTGTCTCACCACCCTCACAGTAAAGAACTTCTTCCTAATATTCAATCAAAATCTACCCTCATTCCACTTAAAGCCATTACCTTCCAGTCTGGGGGCACTTCTGACCATGACAAATAATGACAAATACAAAGCAAGTTTTACTCAGAAATAACTAAAGCAAGAACTTAGTGCTCAGCAAATTCTTAGTACACTAGACTGACTTACTGTTGAGACAGCAATATAAAACTGTATTGATTATGCAGATGATATTCATAATGGTGCCTCCATGAAATTGCTCTGTATAATAAATTCAGTGAGCAATAATTTACTGCTTTATTTTGAGAGTACTGTAGTCATAATTTGTGCAAGATACAGAGAGAAAGTGGATCTTGCTTAGAAAGACCATGATCAGGAACCTCCTTAATGTCACACTACTAGTAAGTCATTTTTAGATTACAGAAAGAACATACAGGAAGGATTCATGATAACTATGTCAAGAGGAGCTTTGTCATCTGAAGAATGTCTTGTTTGACTTGCAGAGACCTTGATTCCTGAGCCACGGACCAGGACATTGTTGTGCCAGGTGCCTTCAGAACAATTTGTGTCACTTTAACAAGTGACTCAAGCCACAGGGCAATGACCACAGATGACAGCTTCTGTCTCAGCACACCATGCTCTCTACTCAAGGAAACCCTTTACTCACTCAGGAAACCCTTTTCCTCAAGGATAAAACTGTGGTTGGCTGGAAATGATGTTTTCCTGGAGTGCCAAGGCCTGTGTCATGAACATCCTAAGAACCCAGAGCTACCACAAACTGCAAATCTCAAATTGAAGTGCAACATTAACCTCTTTGATCTTCTGCAAATATAGATAACATAATAAACTGGTAACCATTCCAAATCACACAAATTTTGCCCTGGAGAGAGTATAAGAGAGCAAATAAACGCATACCAGATGTTAAGTTACTTGTTTGCTTTAATTGCTTCAGTTGTTTCAATGAGCTACTGGTTAAGAACGCATATAGAGTTGAAAATGAAACAAGACACAGAAGAAAGATGCTTACTGGAAGAATGAACATTATTTTCCAAGATAATGAAAAAAACCCAACAAATAGAAGTTCCAAATGTTAAGCTTCAGGGCTAAATAAAAGCCAGTCAGAAGGAAAGCTGTGTGAAAAAGATGCAAACATTAGAATAAAAACCAAAATGACAGGATCTAATGCTTCCCAGTCTAATTTGGAGATGGGCTCTAGCCAGTGCTTCTGCAGTCACACATTGTTGGTGAGGCCACAGGCCCATTGTCTGGCTCAGAAGGGGAGTTGCAAATTTCTGGGCTTTTAGCACGCTGTGAAATCCATAGAGCTCTCAAAAGGGGAGTCACAGAGACCGTTTGTATACACAGTCCCATTGAGACAGCCATTTCACAGATGTATAACACATCCCAAAGTGCTGGGGTTTCCAACCTCTTCTGGAACAAACCACTACGAGATTTTTAGTGACCATGTGGATGGTCCTACTACACATTCATTTGTCAGCAAAGTTCCTCTTTCTCAGTTATATTTTGCATAGTATCCACACAAAGTCCCCATTCTCTGTGAGGTCCTATACCACAAGCTTCAGAGCATCTTCTTTGACATGCAGCTTTGAGCATGGTACCACCTTGGCTACCGGTAACTCCAAACTGGGGCAGTTCCATCTTCTGTTAGCATTAATCTGTGATTATCCAGGCACAATAGAAAGTTGAACTGGTTTACAGCTGTTGTGCTTGGCTACTGAAAATACTCAAAGACAGCACATGCCTACAGATTTTCTACCAGGTTCCTTCATGGCTGTGTTGTCTTAGCCTCACCTCCTGCTTCCTGCACAACCGCACTCTATAAACCTCTCAAGACTAAGGTCACATTTTAGCGCTGTTTCCTCCAAGTTGAAGGAAAATGGCCTAGTCCTGCTCACATTGAAGTCACAAGGGATATAAGACTGATGTGAACCTGAAAGGGCACACAAAATCTTGCTAACTCTACAAACTATTTCAGAGCTCAAACTCTTTTTTTTTTCCCAAGGAATCTGATGATCTTGGTAGATTTCCATTTTAGGGTTCCCAATTCAGAAAATTCAGTTCTGAGAAAATTCCCTCTAAAGAATCTTACTTTGGCACTCAGCCAAGCCTAGGAACCAAATTTTGTCTCCTAATGATGCAGACAAACACCTGGGCTCTAACTTCTGCTAATTTTCCAACAGTTAAGAGCTTCTACAAATCATCCAAGCTACACACGTGCAGCTTTTGACACCTAAGTACTTCTAAAATGCTGTGGATAACAAACCCTAACAACCTGCAGTTCAGGATCAACATTTCACTGATTTTTAAAGTGTTTTAATTTCTCCACTCATCATAGGGCAAACATTTGTCTAATGCACCACCTAGAAGTACTGTCTACATTTTCTGACTCACTGAGCAGAGAAAAACATTTAAATGCATATATAATTTACTTGATCAATCACAATTAGGGATTTGGACTGAAATCCAGTTAGCATGACTTAAGCTGTTGTTTGTCAGCTGGGTAGTAATAACTGCTTTAGCACACATAATTAAGCCTGGAAAAATGTACAGTAATATTACTTGGCACAGCCTCTTTCACTGTGATATAAGCTGCAACATTCAACTCTCCTTTGTAATACTTGACACAGTTCAGTTAATTGCAAAGTCATTCACAGACTATGGAGGCAGAGGCTAACTTTAAAAAGTCATCTAGACAAATAGCAAGACCACCTGAAGAAACCACTCTGTGGTTATGGACACTTTATGAGGCAAAGAGGATAAATTAATCAGCTAAATTATTTTCTCAGCTGCAATTTATTTTTTGTATTCCACTGGCAGTATCATACTTTATCCAGAATACTGCATTAAAATGCCATGAAAATAATAGAATTATGCAACTACATTTCTTTTAAAGTGGATTAAGTACAACCTCCCAGAAGACCTCAGGTAAATAAAGTTTCAGTTGTAATATCTGGGCCAAATTTTGTTCTGATGTTACTCCCATGTAAGCCTATTTGGCTATGTTCACCCCACTACAATTCTACTGTCACCAAGCTGTTTTAGAACCTGAACTTCTGCCAAATGTTTGTGCAGCTTTGCAATACAATGAAGATCAGAAAGAGATGATCATCCTTTGGAAGCAACAATAGCTGTAGAAGCACTGCTGACATTCAAATGTAAAATTATTTAAATAGTCATACCTGTCAAAAATGGTCTTCAAATATAGGGTGTTTAAAAAAAATTCACCTCCTCCAAAAGACTGAGGAAGAAATGCAGCTGTTATAACTGAGAGTAAAAGGACACAAGCAAGAATAGAGGAACAATGGTAAGTGGTTCACACCACACAGCTGAGGCACAGGTTTTTGGAGGTGGAGTCCATCTCTGCCCTGAATGGAAACCTTCCATGGGACTAATACAAGGTAAAGTGAGTCCTCCCAAAGAGAAAATCTGCTACTTCCACTCAGAGGATGCAGTGAGGACAGAGCATACGTCAAGGCTTGGGTGTGAGAAAGGGGCAAAGGAAAAACACAGCAGCTGTAGCCTCCACATGACAGAAGCTTCTTTAGGAACGCAGTCTGTGATCTGAACTGCTTTGTCATAAAGTTTTTTATACATAAAGAACAAGGAGCAACATGTAATACCACCCAGTTATCAGAATTTCACCTTGTAAAATGATTAAAGTGAAAAAAAAAAGAAAAAATAAAGTTATTCTCTCTCTGACTTGAAAAGCCCCTGGAGATAACACGCATTATGAGAGTTAACAAGGCTTGCACCTTGCAACGTTCCCAAAGGCTCTGCAATTTATATTCTGTTCATATAAATTAAAAGATCATTATCCACAACTAAGTGGAAGAGACAGATTAAAATGTGCTTGCTTGAAAACCTACCCATAAATCCCCACCACTTAAGCACAGTTAGAATGCTGCAGTTACAATATCTTTTCCACAGACAGCTCAGACAGACAGCTGACCACACTGAGCACTTTCTTGAGATGTATGGTCCCAACAGCTGAAGTTCACAGCAATATTTGAGAAGACACCAAAGGCATTGTTACAAGCAGGACAGCATTGTCGTGGATTGATGGCAAAAGAAATTGTTTCTCTCCAAGTTATTTTGGCAATAACCTTGTTTGACAGATATGTTGCTTGAAAACTAAAAATTCTCTGCCCACAATACTGTTTTGGGTGTACCTCAGTCCATTTGTTGAAGTTCTTTTTAATTTATTTAGAAATAAGATGCTTCCATTAGGAATATACTACTGAATACAGAAAAGAGGTTTAGAATGGACCTTGAAAAGTAATACATTGCAATTTCTTCCCCACCTCAAGGCAGGATCAGCTACTTCTAGACAATTTTTGGCAGATGTTGATTTAATGTCCCACAATAAAGCCTCTCCAGAGAGGCTGTGGAATCTGGTCCAGTGCTTGAATGCCCCTGTTCTCTCAAAATTACTTTCCTAACATCTACTTAAGCATACTGTGCTGCAGTTCAGGCCCGTGCATGTGTACACTTCGAGGAGATTTGGAATGGGATGGAGTCACTGAGGATGGACAACAGAAACAGGCTATCTACAAATTCTCCAGAACAATTCAGCTCCTTCCTTTGCTATATATTTAATTTTACTTGGCAGTCTGAGTAGATAAAGTTACATTGGATTTATTTCTTTATGTTTTGAGAAAATTCTATTAATTTCAGAGATAAACAAAGGTTTTCTTTACCCGGGGAAGTTCTCCAAGACATTCAGTCTCTTAGGCAACAAGAACACATGCAAATGTTATTGTGAATATTTTGAGTGAAACCTTCAACTGAAGATCTGTAAAAACATTTGTGTTTGCAGCATGTTAATCTCACTAAAGGAGTCTGTGTTGTTCAATATAAATTCTCTTGACCCAAGACATCTCTGAAGCAGAGCTCCAAAACTCACTTACGTCTAAGTTCTGCAATCTGCTGTGGTCCAACATCCACTTTCAAAGCATCCAAGTAACTTTCACCATGTGCTAGTATGCATGACATGAGGCCACAGGCTAAGGCAGGATATGTGGAGGCAGCTGGAGAAAATATCTGTAAGAGATGCACAGTTCAGAGCCACAGCACAAACCTCGCCCACACGGAGGCCTCCAGAAGCCTCTGTCTCCTGGAGCACTCAGATTTTGGTACATGCTCACTGCTCCTACACTGGACATCGTTTAGTTACACCACTTCTCTTGACTTTCCAGGTAGCATCACAAACTAATTCGTGGTGAAAAGATCCTTTGGAGGCCATCCTGTCCCAGCCAGCATTGAAAGCCAGTTCAGTTAAAAAAGGCTGTTCAGGGCCAATTGATTTTTTTAACACCTCCAAGATTTTCCAAACTCTCCTGTAACCTGGTCCAGTTGACCTCCCTTATGGGGAAAATATTTCCCCTAAAGTCTAGTTAGACACTCTTTTTGCTCCAGTTTGGGTTCAGTGACTCCTTCTGTGGCCACGGTCTTGCTAAAAAGGCCCAGGATGCAGCTGCCCTTCACTGTGAGGGCACAGCGTTCACCTGTGCTCTACATGCTGCCCACCACAATGCCCCTGTCCTTCTCTACAGAGCCGTTTTCCATTCAATCAGCGCCCCAAACCATTGCATAGCGCTACTTCATCCCAGATGGAGTTTCTCCAGGATGTTGACAGCCCTTTTAACAGCATGCCATCACCGTATCAGTGTATTATTAGCCATCTGAGTCCTTAAGAAATAAAGGTATTTTCCCTGTTTATTTCAGCTTGGCTGTCCCCACAAAGCATTCAGCTGAAAGGACATTTGCCAGAAAATGTGTGAAGTGAATACATGACAGGCTAAGATATAGAATTGCATCACTGCACAACTGTTCAATTGAATATTCATTGAAAATGCTGAGGCATTGTCATTGCACACAAAAAGGAACATCCAGCAAGTAAGTTTTTTCACAAAATAAGCAGCAGTCCTAACCAGTGCAATTCATTTCAGCACCTGTCAGTATTATTACCCATTGTTTTCCAGGAAGTGTTAAGTAAACACTATCACCTGGATTTACATATGCAAAGTAATACCACACATTGGCACAATTTGTAAGGTGCTGGAGGTGCTATGTGCGTGGGCTGGATTCTGGCTAATACAGGTGTTTGCACAGCCCATAACAACACAGCCATTTAATCAACTCAGTGTCAGAGCTTATAGAGTTACTCTGGTACAATTTTCACTCTTTTCTTCCAACAACAGAAAATTTGGAATAGATATCAAGCCCAACCAGATCAGAAGAAATTTCAGAAGTCAGAATCCAGCCCTTTCTCTTCTTCTCCCACCTTATTTTTACAGACATGTTTTTCTAATGTCTAAGATGACCCACACAAATGTCCAGAGAAGAAATGCGAAGGTGTGGCTGTATAAATTCTAATCCCACAGAATCAGATGTTTTGTGGAAGACTTTAACAGGACAAGGGATTTCTTAGGTTTTTGCCTGGGCTAAACTTCAGCTAGCTAGATTCATAAACTCCCACAACAAACCCCAAGAATTTTGAAGCCATCACACACCAGGAGGTCCAGAGCAAGATCTGAGATCCTGACTATGTGTCTTCCAAGAAAGAATTAATTAAGCATATGCAGTGCATTGGAAGAAACTAAGAGCAATACATATTTGGGTGTAGTTGGTAGTTTCCCTTTATAAGCTGATGCTTGAAGCAAAGTATCACTGAACATCACTGTAAGCAAAAACTTGTTTGGCCTTAAGGGCAGTGCTAATCTACAACTCTCTAGAAGGAAAAAGAAGATACTTGAAATGGTATTTTTTTCTTTCTGTCTGCTTTTGAATGAAGTACTTAAGTATGTGCTCAGTAAAACTCTGGAGAGAAAAATGACAACTTCTGTCTCCCACTTCATTTGTGAGGCAGTTTTCCCACAGCTCCCAGACTTTGTATCTGAATACATGAACCCTTGACATCATCTGAAATCAATAATATTTATCACTAAGAGAAACATGTCTGATTGCCTAAGACCCAAGTCTCAGCGTCAGGAGCTTTCAGAGGTGCCAGCTGAGACTCAGTCCAAATTTTGAAGAGACTTGGTCCAAAGTTTTCTGATAAAGTCAAATACACACAAGCAAAAAGAGTCTTTTCAAGTCACATTGGACTTCCTAAGAGCTAATGAATAAAATTGTGCTTGAATATTGCCTCGAACCAGGGCTTTTGCTCAGCCCCAAGGATAAGTGATAGCTTAAGAAGGCTGAAGCACATCCCCTGCCCCTAGCAGTTACAGAAGACCTCAGAAAAGGCTGCCTTCATGGTCAGAAAACGGATGGAGCACCCCAGAGATCCAGGAACAAGTACTTTGCCTAACAGCAAGTTCTTGCAGATTAAGCTTTTCCCACTTTCAAGATTCACAGGTTCCAATGTGAATCCACAATAACTCTCATTTGAGCACCAAACATTCTATGAGCTAATTTGTCCTTTCTTTTGTTCTTTTCTGTCACTGTAACAAATTAATCAAAGTAAGTGGGGAAAACTTCTCTCTGCCTGGCCTAACATACAGCAAACTGTAAAACAAAATCATGACTCCCTGAAAAGAACAGCTTACAATGAGAACATAAACACCATTACCATTTCCAGACTAATAGCACTGAGCTAAAATATCACCAAGAACTCATTCTATCCCCCTTGTCCAGCTCAAGCTTTTACCAATTTCATGGGTGAATTAAAAGAGCAGTATTGATCCATGCTGGTTGTCCTTTTCAGAGCAAACACTGCACTGGACGGGGAGACATACAAATCTTCTTAGCTTAAGAAGAATATACAAGGCAGCATCATTTTCAGCAGCTTATTCAAGGGAAAAGGTGTCTGCCCCTAAAATGTCATGCTGAAACCATCATTCAATACTTGTCACTAGCTACAGCTAAACCATGGAGGACTGATTTACATTTGTGCTGCAGTAATGAATGAGCTGTTTTCAAAATGAAAACCTAACTTATGGCTCTATTTGCTCTTCTCTCAACCGGCAATAAATGGAGTTCATAAAATCACAAAGCAGCTTTGGAATCGTAATCTAATTAAATCAGCAGTAACTGATTGAAATAACTGAAGAATTAAATATATATATATACATATATGATAAAATAAACCCTTCAATAAAAAGGAGTCTTCTTTGGGCCATACCCAATCTTCCACCACCTCTGTTCTAAACATACTGATTGACAGCAATTGTCCACAAAATTATTATTGTGGATTTGTAATTGCATCTCACAAATATGAGGTTGATTCTTCTCTCACCGAAGTCAGGAGTGAGAACCCCTTTGCTCTCTGCAACACACCCCACTGTAGTACCTAGAAGGTTTTAGAGCTGAAGCCTTCACAGCAGTTAATACTGCTGGAAGCAGCAACAGCTCTCGTCTGCTGAAGGAGAACTGCTGAAGGTAGAAGAGAAGCAAGGAGTACAGCAGAGCAATCAGATGTGCTTCCAATTTTTATGAAACTACCCAGGCTGTGTCTTAACTCCTCCATGCAAACCAAAGCTGTCATAGATTTTTCCTGAGTTGGTTATCTGCCTCCCACAGGTAACCTGTCTGTACAAACATGAACATCAACAATCAATTTGTTAGGCTTGAAGAATGAAAAACAGAAATATGAAATGCCTCCTCTATGGGGCAGAAAATTGCCAATACTTGCCACTACTAAGTTTTACAAGACTGACATACAAGATAGCTTTTGTCCCTAAATCTCATAGCACTTTATTCTTGTAAATGCTGTGAGGCAGATGCCGTGAGCTCCATGCTTCAGAAGCTGAACCTGTGACTTGACCTTTTCAATGTCATGTAGCAGGTCAACATGTTCTACTTCAACATTCCCACGTCCACGAAGTCTCTATCTTTGCTTTTAGTGAGATGCAAAAGAGAAGACAAGCAATCCTCTGCACAGGTTGATCTCTGAGTCTGCCATTAGAGTAGCACTGGACTAGAATGACTGAACACGTTGAAGAATTAACCAGTTTTTAAGGTATCAGTTGGCATCTAAACTGCTTGTCCAAGCTGATGAACAAAGGACAAAAATGTGAAAAAGGAAGAAAAAGGGGGAAGCAATAGATAATCATAAATTACCTATCATCTCCTTAAACCAGCCATACTCCATTTTGTCTATGTGGCCTTTGCTGGTTTTTACTGGCAAGCCGGTAAGACCAAAATTGTTTAAAAAAGGGAAAAAAGAAAAGTTAATTTCTTAGCCTTTACCCTCACACAGTCCTGTTCAGAGCACACACAGCTCCAGCTGCACAGATGCACCTTTGGAGCGCTCACACAGCACACCACCTCGCAGGGCAAGAAGGGACAACTGCATCTCTTGCTGCTGCTGCCAGAGGTGAGGATGGTGCCAGGCTGCCTATCTGCCCACGTGCATCTGCACGTGCATTGATTCTGGATTCACAATCCAGCAGCTCTCCCTGCCCAAGATCAACCTTTAAACCTACCTGGAGGAGACAGACACAGAGCAAACCAAAATCAGGCTGATGTCTGCAGCCAGGGCACGTGGCTGCTCTGAACAAAAGGGAGTCTGATGGGCAGAGCCGTATCGGCCTCCCCTTGAGCCCCCCCCCCTCCCCCCAAATTCCTCAGCAGCTATGAGAGCCAGTGAACCAACACCTCTCACCTCAATCCCCACTCACCTGACAGGGATGGGAAGGCAAAATGGGTAAGACACCTTAGTGTGAAGGGCAAGAAGATAAGCTAGAGAGTTTGTGGATAAAAGGATGGAGAACAGAAATTCATGCTATGATCAGGGACATTGGTAACACCCAGCAGACAGACATCAGTGACAGAAACAATTTAGAGTGGGCAAAAGGAGTGAACCCTTCCACAAACCTTTATATCAACATTACCAACACATACAGACCACAATGTTTACTCCAGACTTAGCCAAGCTCCTTGCTGAACAGTGCACAAAAATCAAGGTCTCAGGCTTTACCTGTAACACAGCAAATGGCCCAAAATTCACAGCAAACTAGGCAGAACAAGAACACTGAACACAATGGGACCTTCTAATATAAATGATAAAACTCATCTTCCCAGAAGACAGATGTCTCTTGAAAATTACTGTGGAATGAACTCCCTCAGAAACCAAGGACCAACATGGTCAACACCATCTTCCTCTACAAAAAAGAGAAATATTCTAGAAGTCATCTATTCTAAAACAGAATGAAAAACAAAAGAAAACCATTACAAGCAACTGTCACATACAGAACTCCCTTGCAAGAAAAATGAGCCAGTTATCCAAAAATGACAGATGACAGCAGTTTAACACACTGCTGTTAGGACTTCAGGTACATTATGAATGAGACAAGATGAGCAGAACACATTCACATAAAATGGAAAGTACAGTATTAAGGAAAGAAGCATCAGTAAAATATGGGAAAATGAAAAGCATCAGAAGGAAATGAGGTATAAAAAGAAAAAATGGTAAAGAATGGAGCACCATTCTGAGCTAGTACCTTGAAGGAGATGATTCCCTGGCATTAACTGGTGCAGAACCATTGACTGGAACAAGTCAAGGACAGTTTCTGCCAGCTGAGAATTTGTCCTCCTCACAGAACCAGGCAATGCCACTGGCAATGACAGCATCGTGCCCGGTTTTCTTGGGGTGTTTCCCCCCTTAGAAAGTAAAGAGGCAACACAGGAAGAAAATAAGATGATGCCATAAATTAAAAGGCAAGGCTTAATAGAAATAAAAAAACAGATGAAGAGCAAGAAATAAAAACAAAGGGATGGGGCAAAGGCAAGATAAAAAGAAAATATCCACAGATTAGTGGAATAGATTTTATTTATTCATGAACTCTGTTTTATTATGTGTCCTTGGCAGATGTCCCACAACTGAAAATTTGCAAGGCAGAGAACGATGCGAGTTTAGAGACCTGAGCCTTGTTTCTAGTCATTAGCCTTGGGCAGATCTTTTTAATATATGAGCCCTAATAGGAAGTAAACAAGTTCCTTAAATCAAGAGCCTCTGGACAGGAGACATGCTGCAAACAAATGGGCTGAGACAGGGACTCCCGGAGATAAGGCAGAAAGCATGGTCTCAACCTGTTTTCAGGTAAGTAGGCTGAAGGTCAGGCTGCTACCGAGGATACTGCCCAACAGGATAGGGTCTGCTCCTGCCTCTGACCCTGACTCACACCGACCCTGCCCTTCTCACACCCTCCTTGGTAAGCAGCACTTCACCTGAGAGCAAGTGGGCTTGGCTTGCCCAGCTGGCAGGGACAGGGATGCCCACAGCTGGCAGCCGCGGGAGCGGTGGCAGCGATCTCTGGAGAGATCCCAGCACAGAGGCAGGACATACGTCCAACACCAGCCTCGCCGGTGGGCTCAGCCAGCACAAAAAGCACACCTCTGGCAGATGCACCAGTGCCGAGCGGAGAAAGCCCGGCTGTCTCCACTCTCCACGCAGGTTTAAGGTGTCTCTGCAGCTCAGCTGTCACTGCGGAACCTTGCTTTGCATTCAGGCTGAATGGTCTTGGCACTGAGTGTTAGTAGTTGATTTTACCCTGCCTGTGGCTGTAATTGCACAACTAAGGTGATACTGGTGGCTAAATACCGATCTATCATCTATTCAGATTTAAGGTCGTGTTGTTCTTCTTGTCCTGGGAAAGTTGCTAAGTCCCAGAGAGGGCAAGCAAAGAAGTGCTTCTTCTTCAGGACCTCTGTTTCTACAAAGGACATTTTAGTAAAACATCAGACCTCACCTGTCCCAGGAATAATGCTAGGGGTCACACCACAGTTTGCATCAGCTCAGCTGAAAACTGTTCATTGATTTTCTTTTGCCCACACTCACAAACAGGAAGTTGAAGGGCTGCTACAATTTCTGTGGGTTGCCTTAGTGCTGAGGCAGGTAAAAAGACATAGACATTTATAGACAAGGAAGAAAGTCTCTTCAAAAAGACCTTTAATGTCCTCTGCTATGAATACATATAGATTGTTTTTCTTTTTAATTGCAAGACCCACTTAAACAAATCTGTCCAGACTGTATAAAGCAGATCTAACAGACAAGTAAAGAACTGTGATTTAAGATATTATTTCTGGACCTTCCCCATACTTTAATTCCTGGAGGAAAAAAAGTCTAATGATACTGCACCTCTTTTCAAAAAGAACTGTTTTGAAATATACAGCTAAGAAGCACCCTTGTAAAAGCTAGGTATGATTACTGTTAGTTACAGTTCTTTTGTCATCATTTAGCTACGTACCTATAATCAAATAATTTACACAATTTCAGAACATAAAATAATTTTTTGTCTATGCACAGTGCTATCTCAGCAGAAATTTAGATACAGAAACTAGGAAGTTTCTTCCTTATAAGCCAATTGTCTTTCACTCTGCCAAATGATTACTGGTTTCAACACTGCTGCAATGGGCAGCTTCTCCCAGCAGCAGATACTAAATACACCTTGCAAAGTTGAAAAGCTTTTTACTTCCTGGCTTAGGATATCAACTCAGATCAAATCCAACCAAAACTGTAGGTGATTTAACCCTAACTGATTAGATGAGAGAAGGATTTTAGGAAATGCTGCAGTTGTGACTGAGGGAAATAAGAATGAGTGGTCCAGGATACGTCTCTGAAAATGAGATCTGCACAAGGTATCCCAAGTCAGACAGCCAGAACTTGACTCACATCCCCTCTGAAACTCCTGGCTCCTGTACTAAAGGTATTCTTGCTCCCCCTGTCCCCTCAGGACGTTAGCCTGAGTGCCTTATGCCATCTATTGGCCTAGACCAGCGACAGGCGCTCGGAGGAGAACTTTAATTCTGGGAAAGTGACTGTGTTAAAAGGAATCTGTCGGTAGATCTGTAAATTCCACTAATGGAATCAATACACTGCTGCTGCTCAGATCTTGAGGTCTACCTTGCCCAGCAGACACTCTGAGTTCAGCTCCCAGAATAACCAGCAGTTGTGCTTTGCATTAGACAAATAAAAAATAGTACTGACACAGAGCAATTTCGCAGGCAAGAAAATTCAGAAAACAAACAGAGAATTTTCGCTGTCCTACAGATGCACATTTAAAGGAAAGTCATTTATAAAAAAAGAAAGCTCCTTCAAACTCCACTTAGTTCTAAAATCTGGTTACCTATCCCCAACTTAGTAAAGTCTACTTTAAATCGGACACACAGAGTGAAGAAATTTCTCCCACTGTCCTTAGCAAGAGAGGCTATTGTAACCATTCACAACTGCTTAAATCTGGTTTACTTTTTGATCTAAACGAGTTTCTAAAAGACAAGGCAAAGCTCTGCAATGCGAAAGGACTCAGAGGCATCGCTATTGATCCGCTCCCGCGCAGGCCATCACACAGCAGCCGCGGAGAGATGGGCAGGACGCGGCCCCTCCGAGGGCCAAGCGGTGCCCGCGCCCCCGCTCCGGAGCTGCCTCCCTTGGGGAGCGGAGAGCGGCTGCACGGCCCGAGCGGGTCGGTTCGGGGCAAGACTTCGGCGGGGCGGCG
>VYZT01001342.1:0-18996 GCA_013400735.1 Pomatostomus ruficeps | reverse complement strand
TTTAAAATATATCTTGCTATATATATAAATATTAATAATAATATAAAATAGAAATTATATATAATAGATATAATTTCTAACATGAAAGAATTGCAGCAAGAGCACAAAGGAGCTGCCCTGAATTAACCGGACACTGGTGTTGCCATCTAAGCCCAAAATAGATCTAGTGCAGGATAAAAATAAAAATATCAGGTGAGGACGACAACATGAAGAAATAATCAGGTTTTTCTGGCAGATTCTTGTTCTAACAACCTGAGCAGATTAAGATGAAGCTTTTTCATTTTCAAATATTCTACTGTGACAGCATTAGCAAGGAGTGAATGAAAGCTACCAGCGAGAGTTTTTACTTAAAATGTCCCAGGGTTTAATATTCTGTGTCCTGGCACATGTGCAGGCAAACCAGGCAATGCTGAAACATGAAATTAATACATTTAAAGCCAGAAATTGTTACCAGGGTGTAACTGCAATGGATTATTTCAGCTCCTGCAGCATATAAATATATCCCAAAGAGATTTTTATTAATTCATTAAATATGCTAAGCTCGCTGTTGCCACACAACTTTTATTTGTTTTATTATCACGATATTTTCTTTGAGATAACACCTGCAATCAAATGCAACCCAGGGAGCTGCGTCCAGGATTAAAATAAAACAATAATAAATAAAAATCCCCCCTTCCAAACCCATCTGAAGCCAGGGTGAACATGATACGCTGGCAAACACAACAAATACAAATAAAATTTGTAATGCTCCAGTGGGGAGGGTCGAGTTCATGTTTACCCACAGCAGAGCAGGGATGGGGAAGTGTCCAGGTTATGACACCAAAGCAGAGGGAATAAATTTCTATTTCCCAGGCAGTGCACATCCAGGTGTGGGGCATCCAAAGAAATAGAACCTCTTCTGTTTCATCAGTGTTGGTGGGATCAGAAGCAGGACTAGTTCTCTTTTTCCCAGTTTGCTAATTTCCAAGTATCTAAAGAATTAAACCATTAAATTTCACTAACTTTTTCCATGGATCTACTAGAGAACAATTTACTCATTTTAAGACAGCTTCGGAGCTTTTAAAAGTGTGTAATTTCATACTGCTGGAGAGTGAGTGCACAACAAGCTCAGGATTGACTGTGAAAGTCCAGCTTTGCCAGTTAAAAATGGAGAGTTTGGGATCTCTTTTCCCAGGGAACCAACTCCATCTCTAAGTCTACATCCTGAGTTTTATTAAACACAAAATACTTGACTAAACAAGATTTCCCATCGCTTCCATGTCCAGATGACATCCCAAATCAGAGCTCTGGCTTCAAACCTCAGTGAGGAGGAAGCCCCGGTGTCACAGAGACCGGAGCAGAGCTGGCACGGGGGACAGGTGCCGCTCATCTCTGCCAGATTGCACCAGACAGTCACCTGGAGAGGGTTTCTCCTCAGCAGAGCTGGCACGGGGGACAGGTGCCGCTCATCTCTGCCAGATTGCACCAGACAGTCACCTGGAGAGGGTTTCTCCTCAGCAGAGCTGGCACGGGGGACAGGTGCCGCTCATCTCTGCCAGATTGCACCAGACAGTCACCTGGAGAGGGTTTCCCCTCAGCAGAGCTGGCACCTGGGGCGGGCTCTGCTGGGACAGGGAGCGGATTGTGCAGGTGCTGAGTGAGCCCAGCTGTGCAGGTGCAGGGGCTGGTGAAACCAGGGCACTCCCAGGGGCTGCGCGTTAGCCCGGCCTGATTGCCGGCAGGGTGCGGCAAAGCTGCTCCTGCCCGGTGCCAAGAAAGCAGCTCGGGAAGAGGAGCACAGCTCCTCGTGGTCTTGGTGTGCAGTGGCAGCATGCTTGGCACAGAGAACCTTCTGGAAGGCACGGGCTGGTGGGGACACGTGGCAGATGAGCACCTCGTCGTGGGAGCGCTGTCCGGGCTGCAGGTGAGGCAGCGGCGTTGGTGGGGGCAGTGGGATGGGCTCAGGTTGGGAAGCTGCAGCTGGAGTGAAGCTGCTGTGCTGTGTTTTGCTTCTTTGCTGTGAATGCCACAGTGACAGGGGCTGGGGTTCCTCTGACTCAAGTTTTTGTGGGAAAGGGGCATCGGTTGTGGTGCATTCCATGAGAAATGCTGCCTGTGGCATTGCTGGCCCTGCCTCGCACCACTGCTCCCATCTCCTTGGGGCAAGCACTGCTGTGGCACTCCAAGGGCTCAGCAGGAGGGGTCCCGGTGTTGGGAAGGCTGTGCCTCCGAGGGATCCTTCCGTGGTGTTTAGGTGCACAGATGGATGCACAAGGACGTTCTGGGAAGGCTGTGCTTCCAGGGGATCATTCCGTGGTGTTTAGGTGCACAGNGATCATTCTGTGGTGTTTAGGTGCCTGTATGGATGCACAAGGATGTTCTGGGAAGGTTGTCCTTCCATGGGATCGTTCCATGGTGTTTAGGTGCATGGATGGATGCACAAGGACATTCTGGGAAGGCTGTGCTTCCAAGGGATCATTCCGTGGTGTTTAGGTGCCTGTATGGATGCACAAGGATGTTCTAGGAAGGTTGTCCTTCCATGGGATCGTTCCATGGTGTTTAGGTGCATGGATGGATGCACAAGGACATTCTGGGAAGGCTCTCCTTCCAGGGGATCGTTCCGTGGTGTTTAGGTGCATATGTGGATGCACGAGGATGTTTCAGAGAGAGCTCTCCCTGGGTTTTTCAGCTGACTGCATGTTTTAAAGCAGAGCTGGGTGCTCTGGGTGGGTGTGAAAGTGCTGGAGTTGGGTTTTTTGGCAGACAAAGCTACTGCTCTGTTCCTGTCAGGGAACTGCTTCTTCCTTTGTTGTCTACTCCAGTCATGTTGGTTTCTGTCAGGTTTAGGGTTTGTTCAAGTTAAGTGTGTGTTTAAGTCTTTCACTGAACCCCCAGGTTTGTAAATGGCTTTGCTGAATTGGTGAGGAGTTTTCAGCAGCTTTTCACTTGGCCCAGCAAGGTAAATGCTTGGTACCTCTCTCCCATTGGTAATAGAAGGAAAATATTTTTCACAGCTACTGAAACACAGAATTCTACATTTCTTGGGCTTCCTGCCTATAAATGTGCCTCAAGGATCCATGGAACTGGCCAGTTGCATTCCTTCTTTTCCTCCATCCACACAGAGGATGTTGGGAAAGGTTGCCTCCCTGGTTTGTCTGGTTTTTCCTTACACCTGTTTAGAAACTTTGGATTTCTCTTTCCCTTTGGCTATCATGATATTTACCCAGTGTGTGGATTCTTGTACCCAGGGAGTTTCAGAGCAATACCCATGTTCAGTATCTCAAGCAGTCCCTGTTCCCACAAACTGCAAATTGATTTTCCTTCTCTCAGGCTTTTTCCTGAGTGGTCCTGACCCTGCCTGTCCCACAAGTGAAGCTTGTTGATAAGAGCAAGGACTTGATGGGTTTCTAATCTCATCTTTGCTGATAATTCCTTTGTACTTGTGGAGTTGGTTGCTTGGTTTGGTGCTTTGTTAGTTTTGTTTTACTGGGGTTTTTTCCTCCCTTCTTTCTTGCACTTATGGAGAAAGGTTTGTCTTGATGGATTTATTTCTCGTGGGGAGGTTGGTTTCGAAGTATTGCATCATACCAATATACAAGCTATAACCTTCCTGTTGCTTTTCATTAATTTAGAATTAACTGCCATTATTGTTTTGACTCCTGTTTGCCTGTTGTGAGTTTTCCTAAACTTTTCCTGGTGGATTTCTGCGTTGTGGAATGTGGGCCCTCAGCACGGGGTCTGTGATCCTGGCAATCCTGCACAAAACACAAAAGGAGTCCTTGGAGAATCTGTTCAAGGGGACTTTAACAGAAAAACTGAACCCATGAAGCGCTTGTAAAGAGAAAAACTTAAAGTTGTTTTTTAAAAATGCTCCACACAGAAGTCCCCTTGTTCATGGTTTATAGTGGCATTATAATTCTAAGTTGTTGTTGGTTGTATGGAACTGGGGAGAGCTAATTGGATTTGTTACTTTAGTTCAACAAATCACACATGGATTGATAATTAGTTTGTGACCTCAGATAATACATTCAATCCATTAGCAGCTCTCCCATGAGCATTATTTTTGGAAGGTTGGGGCTGCAGAATGTACATTTTTTAACAAGTATTTGCCGACCAAGTAAATAATGAAATACCACAGCCTTGGCGTCATTTATCTTGACTCCTAACCATTCATTACTTGCCTGGAGAGGTTATGAAGCATTAATTAACATTTTTATTGCTACAGAAGTACTGTAAAGGCAAAGTTTATTTTAAGTACAATTCATGAAGGGCCAATACCTTTGTTATATTTAAGGATGGGGAGCAGTGTTGGGCACTCCTTTCATCTGTGCTGCTGGTGCCTTGTCTGGGAGGGGGTGGCTGTGGTTGTGGGATTTTTGGTGGTGTTTTTATGTAAGAACATGTTCCAGTGAAGCTGAAACAAACACGCAGGTCTCCTGAAAATTTGTTTTCCTTGAGCTTTTGGGTTTTTTCAGCTTAATAATCCCATTTTTTTATCACTACATTCCTGAGCTTTTACTTCTGATAGCGGCGTAAGCGCTTTTGTGCCCTCAGTGGAAGGGTTTTGTGTTATTTCTAGCGACACACACCAGCCCCAGAGGAGTCATTACCACCCCGTGCAGGCGCTGGAGCTGTTTCAGTGTCAATGAAGTGCCTCTCAGCCTTCCATCTGTGTGCTAACAGCCCCAGAGGAGCCATTTCGTGTCACTCGCGGAGCCCGAGCGCTTATGGGGCCAATGGAAGGGCAATTTCAATGCCTGGCTTCGTACTCATGGAAAATCCCACAGCTGGGATGAAACACGGGGTTTGCCTTTAATGCATTCCTGGGGCTGCTTTGTGTAGAGCTTGAAGGGAAACCCTAAAAGGAGAGGAAGCTGCAGCCTCGGAGGCTGGTGTTTGGGCAGCTGGAAGGATGCAATTCCTCAGGGATTTGCAGCTTTTCCTGCACCGTGGTGGTGCATGCACTGCACCCATGGGGGAAGCAGCACTCCTGCCACAAAGGGATCTTGGAAACATCAGAAAATCCTTTTTTCAGTAAAATGCTCGTAGACTGGTTTCGTACAATGAAAGGCAGGTGGATAATTTCGGATTTTTGGGCTTTAACAGGAAATCCTAATAACTTTTTACAAGATCTTTAAACACCCTTATTATTTAAATGCATTTTTTATTCCCTGCACTATTCTCCATGGACACTTAGAAGCTATCTATACCTGTTGACTACATATTTTTTTCTTTTTATTTCACCTTTTGAAACTGTTACTCTCTTAATCATTGCTTATAACAAGCCTTACAGGTAGTACTGAAAAACATTTCCCAGCATCACAGGCTGAAAACATCTTTTCAGTGTTTCAAATACAACACCTTGTTAATGCACTTCGAGGTTAATTGCTTTTCATGCCCTGTTAAAGGGAGTGAGGTGTGCCTTTTACATGGAGAGTAATATAAATGTTCAGTTTTGTTATTTTTGCATTAATACATGGTAAGGGAGGAAGGTATCAATGATTGTGGGATTATGGATTAGCTACTTGTACAAACCCACAGTTCCTTCAGGTCACCAAATTAACCTACTTCAGGTAGTTTTAGGTGTTGGTAATTAACTAAAAGTACATTTCCTTTTGCCTTTTCTAGCCCTAATTCCTTAATTTGCGAGGACACCCAGCCCAGGAGTTGTGTTTTTCGGTGGTTCAGTAATTCTGGATTGTGGGGGAAGGCAGGCTGTGTGTTCCCACAGGGCACTGCACAGCTGGGAGTGCCATTCAAAAACACCCAGAATGACATCTATTCTAGAATTGTGCCGTGTCCTTTAGTGGTGAACTTTTGTTTGTATTTAATACACAATTGTATTTTCCTCCTGACAAATAAACTTTGTATGCAATGCAAGCACAGCCTCAGAAGGGAGAGCATTTTATGTTTTGGTAACTCAGAATTGTAGCGTGTGCTGGTCAATACATGAAAAAATTCACAGAGTTTCTTTACCTCAATGTGTTTTCCTTTTTTAGTTCTTTTTTGTATGGATGTCTACATGAAAATGGCATTTTCCCTCGGTGCTGGGAGAAGTCAGGGCGCTGTTGAATTCCTTCATGCTGTCCCCCATCATTGCTCCTCTGCAGCTGCACTAATTGATCAGGTGTTGTCTAACACCAGGTGAATTTACACATTCTCTCTTTCTCTTTGGACATCAGGCTTCAGTTATTTTGCAAAATATTACTGAAACGCTGCTCTCAGAAATCCTGAGCTGGGAATACCCAAACTGGCCCACGCTGTTCCTAAGGGAAGGCTCTGACTCTGTGCTGTCCCCCAGGTCCTGTTCATAGTTTGCACAAAGTCTTGCTTCACGTGCATTTTGTTTTCACTGCCACAAATTTGTGTGTTTTGCTGGAATATTTGTGATACAAGAAGTAAATTGTGTGTAAACCGCGGTGATGTTGCAGTCTGCAGATGGACACGGTTAGAGGTCTATGTTTTAAAAATAGACATTAAAAAGAAATTGAGTGAATTTGTGGGTAGGTGGAGAGTAAATTACTGTATTTGCTCACACTTGAACACAAGAACACTTTTGAGAAGCTCTGGTGGAGATGGATCTCTCTATTAAGTATTACAGAATAGTTTGGCTTTAACTAAAGCATCAGAAGGGGACAAAGAGATTGGAAGTGAGCTCCAAGTGGGACTGGGAGTGCCTGCAAATTACCAGAACACTTCAGAGGGGGAGAATTGGGGACAACGGTGTTCAAGTAAGTGATAGCAAGAGAAATGCTTTGATGTTGCTTTTTATAATGACCTCACTGAGAGCCCAAACCCCACCTCTGACCTGGTTTTAGTTTCATTAGAGGCAGCACCGTCTGGAAGCTTTTCTCAAACGTGCTCAGTGCCATCCTGACTGCCAACTTCCTCCTCCTCTCCCTGAGAACATGTGTGGGAGTCTGAACAGGGCTTCTCGGCTGTCCTTTCTCGTGCTGGTTTGACACCTATAAACTAATAATGAGTGAGATTCTGCATCCTGAGCTTCACAGGCTTCTCTCTTCATCTTCTGTGGCTTGAACAAAATAACTTTGAGTACTTTTGTGGGACTTCTCTCTGTGTTTTGTTTTTTCTTCTGAGAGGTGTTCTGAAGCCTCTCCTGGCTGAGTTGTGACACATTTCACCAGTGCTGTTCACTGCCAGCCCCAGGGGCAGCAAGTGCAGCTGGTGTTAAACACTGCTTTGGTGCTGACTGCAATCCTAGTGAGTGGCTGCTTGCTTGGATGTGTTTTGCTCTGGAACTTTGACATGCAGAAATAAGACTGAAATAAAAAATGTGCTGCCCTTCTGTTGAAAAAAAAAAAAAATGGGCCTTAGTTTGTGTATTTGTGAGTTTTATAAGGGCATTCAGACCACTCTTACTGGACAGCCAGCATAGTCTGTGAGAGACTAGGTCCAGTAAGGATATTATTCACTGAAAGTCTTGGAACACATGAAATAAAAATGTAATTCCATAACAATAAAACAGAAATTGTTCTCTTAAGTTCCTTTCTTCCCTGCCCCCCACTTCTTGAGTTTGCATCTGCTTCTAAGAACATGTAGGGCTTGGCTCTGTGGAATATCAGTTCCTTCCTTGAATACTTGAGGTGGAAAAATCTGCGTTGGCTCGGAACCAGCCATGAACCAATTGTCCAGAGTGTGCTGTCCGAGGTCCCACAGCTCGCTCCTCACTGCAGCTCTCAGTGCTTTCACTGTCCTAATTCCCTGCTCACTGGGACTCTCCTTCCATCTCCCTCCTCCCTTTTCCAAACTAGCTTGGTGCAGTGGCAATTCCCGATGTGCTTGGGCCTGAAGTCCCAGTGCAATGTAAGTTCTGAATTTTAGGTGGAGTTATGAAGAATGAAATGCTCAAGACTATGATTTTTTCATAAAGTAATAGTGAGGGAAACACTGGAGGACTTGATCCAAAAAGTTAAAAAGTGAAAACCATGACCTTATTTCTGTGTAACATTTTATTCAAAACTTTTGCTTAGAATTATTCACATTTTATTCATTCATTCATGCACTATTGTAATTCTGTGCTCCAAACAAAAAATTTATCAGCCTTTATCCCATCTCTCTTGATAGAAGACCTGAATTCACTGGTGGTGTAGTAGAGAAATATTTAGCTATCATTGAAGCATGGAGTGGATTATAGATTCTCAGAGAAAAAATGTGGCTTGTATCAGAAACTGAGTTGGGGACACTAAAAGCTTGTGAAGGGCACTCATTATTGAGCTTTGTTCTGTATATGATGTGGCTTTAGATGTATTTATGTTCAAATTGGGATTTTGTTGGTGCCATTGGAATGACCGAATTTAGATGCAGGCCAGCATCGGTTACAGATCTGCTCCATTGTTTGCGTTTGTTGGCTCAGTGGAGATCTCACAGACCAGAGTTTTCAGTCCCATGAAATCTGGATCTTGGACAGGTTTGCTCTCAAATTACCTCATGTATTTCATGCCTCCTGGAGGAATACCTTTAAAAAGACATCAACACTGTGCCTTCTGTCCCTGCAGGAGTGATGAGCTGCCTCTTTAGCTTTGAGGAGCTCTTTGTTTTATTTTCACAAGCAATTTTCTCTCTGAGGAAAAAACACTTTTAATATTTTGCTCTGAAGAAACTCTGGGCTGAAAAGAGGCTGTTGAAGGTTATCTGGTGCTTTATAGCTGAAGGGGACATGCACACCCACCCTGAATTTTGTAAAGAAAAGTGCTGGGTTTAAAGCATCTGGTTAAGAGCTAAACTGTGAGTGCTAAATGCATATTTGTCTTGCCAATTGTGTGGGTTTGGGCCCTGAAAGGCAACTGATGTAAAGATTCCGTGATAATGGTTGGCAAATATTTTGAATGTACATATGGGTGTTCCAGAAAAGAACAGCTGCAGCAGATTGGGGCTTGGAAGCATTTAATAACTGTGATAAAAGGAGCCCATCTGAAAATCAACCATGGCCTGCAGGTGTCTGTGGTTGTGTTGTCTGCCTGGAGCCAACAATCCCCTGTAAACAGGAATTTTGTTGTTTCTGGCTCTCCTCCGTAGCTTTGCACCCATGGCAGTGGCAGAGGAATGTTTGAGTGTAAATGTTTGGGAGTTTGGTAATTAATCATGGGATAACCGAAGACAAGGGAAGCAAAACCGCCTCTGCTGGCTTGAATTAATTCTGATTGCACCTCAAGCAGAGTTTCCAGCAGCTGTTTAATGCTATGGAGCTCATGCCTGTGCAATTGGCCATTTCTTACCTTTACACATGAGGAGGAAACACCACAAAAGATCCCAAATAACATGAATTCAGCCAAATAGCATGAGTTTCATATCTCTCTCCTCCCTTTTCCAAACTAACTTGGTGCAGTGGCAATTCCTGATGTGCCTGGGCCTGAAGTCCCAGAGCAATGTAAGTTCTGAATTTTAGGTGGAGTTATGAAGAATGAAATGCTCAAGACTATGATTTTCTCATAAGAAACACCTCAAAAGATACCAAATAACATGAATTCAGCCAAATAGCATGAATTTCATATCTCAGCATTTAGTGATGTGTATGTGCACTGTGCTTAAATAAAAGCCAGTAAATCCTAATAGGTTATGGCAGTGCTCCTTATAAAACTTGCCTTTTCATTAGAAATATCTGGTTATCCCCAATATATGATATTTCATTGCTTTTCATGCATTCTGGAGGGGTTTTATCTGACAAATCTTATAGGGGAAACAAAATTTAGTTCGATGCTCAACTCCTGTGTGTGCAGTTATGGCTTGAGGTCCCAGTGCTCCAATTCAGGTGGCAGTTGAGCCAATTCAGATTGTATTTCTGACTTGAATACATTTTCTGGGATGGGATTTATTAAAGACTGTGGAGTGTTCATATTTATCATTTCATAGATGTGCTCTAAGGAGCAAAGATAGGAGGATCTTACTCTTGGCACCCACATGTGTGCAGATGTGCTCAGGTGCACCTTGGCTGCATTCTGAACCACGAGTTGGTGCCCTTTGAGCAAACCTGGAAATTGATAGCCCAGCCTAGTCCAGTTAGGGCTGAGATATTGACCAAAAGAGAAGTAAATTGTCCCTAGTTTAGCTAAATCTGTTTGACCTATAATGCTGGAAATAAAGGTTATGCCGTTAAATCACTCATTTGTGAGCTCTTAGGGCATTTGCTTTGTTTTCCCTTAAAAGGAGCAAGCCCAGATTTTTACAACATCTGGCATATTTATAGCAATTAGCTCTGGCCGGGTTGCCCTGCTGTCATTTGAAACTGCAGAGTCCAAACACACACAAATTGGGGCTGGAAATGAGTTGGTCAATGACAAAGTAGTTTATCTTATTCACTTGAATTGGAAAGCTATCAAACCTGACAGGTGTGACTGTTTTGATGCTGTTTGATTAAAATTGAATTCTTTATAAGTGCTGAATCTCTTAAGTACAGATGTGAAACAATTGCTGTAACTACTGTTCAGTAAGATATTTTTCTTTAAATAGAATATATACTGATATATAGGATTGTTGATAAAATTTCAGAATAAAACACACCTTTACTTGTAAAGTGGGTGTTCTCGTGAAGCAAATGGACCAATTATAATAATTAAGGCTACTCTGGTGGCAAAAGGTGATTTATTTTTCAAGTTATCTTATAGACATAAAGGTTGCTGTCAACATCATTCTGTTGTTCAGTCACTCAGCAGCTTTTGCTTTCATCTCTAAGAATATTGAGAAGCACTTACTGAACCTACCTTAGTGCACTTCTCATGTCATAAATGAGTATTTATTCACTTAGCATCTTAATTGTTTCAGATTGCTCATTATTGGCGCAGATTTTGGCACCCAAGGCAGTGACCTGTGCAAAGCCCACTGTTTTATGGCCATGCAGTGATCGGTGACTGCTCAAACACAGACTGAGAAAAGAAATTCAGGAACAAATAAATACTCTTCCATTATGGAAGTGTTGAATTAATCAATGCAGTTATTTGATTGGTGAAATTTCACCTGAATATTTGCAGCCAGTCGAGGTTGGCTTTGTTTTGTACAAGTCAGAGCTGCTCCAGGTGAGCTGAGACTGCAAAACTTTGAGTTCCTGCCTTGAAGCCTTGAGGATTTTCTGCCCTAGAAGGGAGATCTGGAAACACAGGAAATCTGCCAGGAGATGCCCGAGCTTTAAAACAGTGGTTTCCAAAAGCTACCAAATTAATGTACCCTTTTGGATTGAGTTTTTCTGATTAATGTTCTGGTCTTTAAATCCCCACAACTTTTTACAGACATGCTTTCAAATGCAAATCAGTGTGAGCAAGGGGGAGAATGTGTGCAGAGAACACTCAGAAAGAGGCAGCTCTGCGCTGCACAGGATCTCCTGTGAGAAACAGCTGCTGGGAGGAGGAAAATCCTTCCAAGGCAATCCCTGATGAGCCAGGCTGTGTCCAGCTAGATGCTCCCTCTCTCTGTGGATGTACATATAGGAAATGATTTTATGAAATAAATACCTTTATGGAGTGATTTCCTGCTCCTAGGATGCATAATGTGTGTAAAATCCTGCTTTACAGCTCTCAGGTGGGAATTTATGGCTCTATTTGATGTTTAGGTAAGATGCTTGCTCTATCAAATATGGTGATTAGTCCCTCTTGCATACGAGCGAGGGATTTCTGGCAGCAGGATTCTGTTTGACTGCAAAGCCTTGGAGGCTGGGAAGAAATCCTTCAGACAAAAAATGTCTCTATATAGTTGCTCATCCACCAGATTCTAAAAAGAAGCCCTAAGCTGTCAAGAAGTACAATATGATAAAAGCAGGAGTGATGAAAAGGAAATGGCACCTTGCAGCTGACCGTATAAAAGCATAAATTCCTCCTGGGACTTCTGCATATAAAAGATAGGTTTCACTACTTTCCTAAGAACACTGGATCACATTAACTTATTCAAATAGGAGGTCAGATCACAGTGTTTAGGTTTAAAGCTGTCCCACGCAGCCCTTGATAAGGAAAAATTGACAAATCACACTTTTGAATAAACTCATTTTAATCCTTTTCTTCCTTTTGAAGTAATAAAAAATATCCCTGTCATGCAGTTGCCATTGCATTTAATGGCTGTCATTTAGTGAAATGGAAAAATGATATCAGGACATAATGCCTTCAAATATGGCTAATAGCATTTTACAGGAGGAAAAATACTTTTATTTTACATGAATATGACTGTTAGTCTATGATTATTATTGAGAATTTTACTGCTTTGCCTATTGCAGCAGAGTGATAAGAACAGCTATGACTCCTGTCATCCGTGTATAAGGACAGAGATTCCTGTTCCTAAAGTTTTATATAATTTTAAGAGCTCGACAGCCTTGGCCAATTATCACTTTATGTCATTTTTATTTGGTATCGTAACCAAAACATCCCAAATTGTTTTTAGAAACAATGCAGTGATTTGGGGGTTTGGATCTGTTGTCTAAGATGTGCTTTCATCTCAGAGCACATCACTCTTGTTGAGTGGTACAAATGGGCATTAATTAATGCTAAATTACCGTGGGTTACACCTGGAATTACAGATGGCAACCAAATGAGTTGTTGGTGATTAAAGTTCCTGGCACTTCTAATGAACCGGGGTGCAGGGGACACAACCTGCACAGATCCTCTGAGCTGTGCCCATGACCCCACTGCACACCAGAGGAGGGCACCCAAAGGGAGGAAGCAGCACCCGCAGCCTGGCCTGGCACTGGGGGAGCCCCAGGCAGCCAGACCTGACTGGGACCCCCTCACAAGGAAAATGGAGCAAACTGCAGAGCCAAAAAAAGCAGATCTGGAAGGCTCAGCGTGCTCAGTTCTCACTCTGGTGCTTCCTCCAGCCACTGCTTCCCCACGGTTTTCATGGAGATTTCACTGATGGAGCAACTGAAAGATTTTCCCTTCTTTGTGCCGGACATGACTGGATTCCAAAGCGGGGAATTAGGCTCTGATTTGTAGTTAAGATGCAGCAGATCAGCTCTTAATTATTGGAGGATTCTCCCTCCCCAAAATAATGAGGCTCTTACTTACTGGGAGTGGTTTCAGGAGCACACGGAATGCTAAACCCTGGCAGGGGTTAGCTGGGAACGAGCACAGGATTATTCCAGTCCACAGCTGATTTTTCTTGGAGCACATGCCTGAAACCTCCAGGTTTTCTTTTGGAAGTGGTAGTTAAAAACAAAAACAGCAGCAGGAAACTAAGAGTGTCTTATAGCATGAAGGAAATACCGATAATAATTCTAAGTAATGCTTAAAATTGTTTGCTTAGAACAGGAGATTTGAGTCCCATGCACTGTTTATTCCAAGAACCTCAGATTGTTGGTGCTGTAACCACTTTGTTGCTTGTGTGGTGCCACAAAATCATGGATATGGGTATTTTCCTGGAGGTGAAATTGGCTGCTCTCCTCATGAATCGGTGGAGATGCTGATTTCTAGAATATTTCTGGTTTTCTGATGCAGACTCTGTTCATAGCAAAGAGATGGCAACTCCCTCAGGTCCTCATGGGTTTGTAAATTCTTACTCAGAGAAAAAGGCTGAATGGAATACATTCAGTATAGAGGAATATTACCCAAGGATAATGAAGAGTAACTAGAGAGCTCCAGTCAGGGGATGTTATTATTCAGTATCTTTCCAAAGATGAATTAAAATAATCTTCTGTATTTCTCATTCATCCACTGCCTCCAGCAATATTGTTTTGCATTTAGTTGGTAAGATAAGATGCCAAAGATTTATAGATGAGCAGGTAGCCTTTGCTTTCAACTTGAGCTGATAGTTTGTATATTAAAATACCAGTGACATCACCTTTAGTTAAGAGCTGGGAAAGTTTAAGGATGATGTGTGTTTGTAAACTTTCCTATCTATTAATTAACTTTTTTTCACGATGTCACAAATGTCAAATATGAAACCTTAAGCTACAGTGCTGCTTTCTAATGTAACGTGTTCCCCTTGTGACTGCAAGTATGGGATAAAAGGATTTGCTTTTCATCATAGGCCAAATTAAATTTTAATTGCTTGTGAAAATACAAATGTCAAAAGCAAGTCTTCAAGCCCAGATTATGATCCTTTGTCACAGATGTTACGTCCCCATTTAAAAGTAAAATAAGTGTTTTATTCACTTGAAGTATGTTTTCCACAGAATATCCGAAAGTTCTGTTTCGAAACGCTGGGCTGTGCTATGTCTGTGGTGTTGCCAGTAGAGGATAATCTCAATTTGTGTGTGAGAGCAGCAGTGTTATGTTAAATGTGTCAGGGTTTTGATGCCCCATCACCTTGCAAGGCCATCAAATGGAAGTTGAGGTGGAGCTGGGGAAATGGCCCAGAGTGACATGGAGAGATTCCCTGCAGAGCCCTAAGCAACAGGAAAACTTGTAGCAGATATAAATTAATCAAACTGCAGAGGCCTTAATGGTGAATTAAGGAAAGGAATGGAATGGACCCAAAGCTTTTTTCATCATTGTAATTGTTACTCATCTCCTGTTATTCCAGACTGTTCTGATCAGCAATGCTGGTTCAAACCCACGGTCAGACCGAGCTGCCTGAGCTGCCAGGGGACCCCAAACCCTGCCCTGGGCTGAGCCCAGCGAGGGCAGCAGGGGAGGGAGGGGATTCTGCCCCTCTGCCCTCAGCTGAGCCCCCACCTGCAGAGCTGCCCCAGCCCTGGCCCAGCACAGGGAGGAGCTGGAGCTGCTGCAGAGAGGCCAGAGGAGCCCCAGGATGAGCAGAGGGATGGAGCAGCTCTGCTGGCAGGAAAGGCTGCGAGAGCTGGGATTGTTCAGCTGCACAGGAGAAGCTCTGGGCTGAGCTCAGGGTGGCCTTGCAGGGCCTGCAGGAGCTGCAGGAAAGCTGGAGAGAGACAATTGCCAAGGGCTGCAGGGCCAGGAGCCAGGGAATGGCTGCCAGTGCCAGAGGGCAGGGCTGGCTGGGATATTGGGCAGGAATTGTTCCCTGGCAGGGTGGGCAGGCCCTGGCCCAGGGTGCCCAGAGAAGCTGTGGCTGCCCCTGCATCCCTGGCAGTGCCCAAGGCCAGGCTGGACATTGGGGCTGGGAGCAGCCTGGGACAGTGGGAGGTGTCCCTGCCATGGCAGGGGTGGCACTGGATGATTTTTAAGGTCCCTCCCAACCTGAACCATTCTGTGACTTAAAATACAACTCAGTCACTGTTTTACACCAGGAGCTGCTGCTTCCCTGTGATCTCCCCAAGAGAGGCACCGGAATGGCACATTTCCAATGCTGTTTCCTGCAGTTGGAGCTGTAAGGACCAAGGAAACAGCAGAGATCAGTTTAGATCCTTTCAGGTGCTGGGAACCCTGAGCTGGCACTGACCAAACCTTTGCTCAGGGCATAGCCCTCTGTGCACATTCTCACCGTCGAGGGGCCCTGCTTTTTTTTGCTCTTTGGAGATTTTGCTTTTGCTGCTAGGATAGAACTCATTTATCATTTGTTCTTTCCCACAACAATCACGGTCACATAATAACTATTTGCTCAAACTTGATCAAGGCAAAAGCTCCAAGCTGTGTTATTGCTGGCCCTGAGTGACTGCTGTGCACAGAGGCTCCTGCATTCAAGCTGACCCTTGCTGTCCCCTGCTCCTTGGGTTGGGATCACTATGGCAGCTGTGACTCTTATGAATGGAAGAAAATAGGGACTATTATTTTTAAGTCTTTAGAAAAGCAGACATGAACATAATGACTTTGTTTCATTCAATTATCATTCAAATATGGCATGTAATTGTAAAACTTATGGAACTATGAAAGTGGAAATTTATAATGATGCAGTCTTAATTTTATTAATTTAATCCATAAAGCAGATATTACACCAAGACAGACATCAAATTAAAACTCTCAGACTCTAATTAGCTTTAGAAGTCTCTTATGTCTAATTTATATGGCTGTCATAATTAATTTAAATACTTATTTCAACCTGGTCATGATGCAGAAAACTCCATTCAGTGGCAACCATTAAAGAAATATTAAGTGGGATCTTATTTTTTAACCCTGCTTTAATTTACTGCACTGTGTCCAATTGGCTTACATGAGCTGGACAATGTTAAGGTGCTTTGTAGGAGAAAGAACTTGGGAGGTGACCACACCGCAGACTATTAGGATTGCCTGGCTTGTCATGCAGAAGGAAGGTATTGAAGTAGAGAATAAAATTTCTTAAATGTCCTTTGGATGACTCCATCAAGTCATCAGTTTGTAATTTGTAAAGATACATTTGTGCTCTTCTGACTAAAGCGATGCAGGAGCAGAATTGTGGTGTCTGTGGAGCAGCTTCAGTAAAGGATCACAGAGACTTGTGTGGGAGTATCGGGATCAGCTGCTGTGTGGTGCTTACAGCTCTCTTGGTGTGCAGAGTTCCCGTTCTGTGCATGCCCTAAATGCATCAGGCTTTGAGCAGTTCGGTGCCCATCGTGCGGAATTTAATCCAAATTCTACAACCCAGTTATTATTCCACCTGACCTCCCAGCACAGCCCAGTTCAGCAGATATTCTCTGGCTGAGCCCTGGTGATTGGGCATCCAAAAATTTATTAATGCCTTGTGGAGGAATAAGTAGCAGCAGCCACCTGTGAAATTCTCCAGCTGGGTAATTCTGGAGTGCAACAGGCCCAATAATCACTCAGAAAATTGAGAATGGGTGTTTGGTTTATTCCTTAGCAGTTGGACACGGCTCCCAGGGATGCTCAGGGTGGGGTTGCTGGGGTGTCTGTGCAGGGCCAGGAGCTGGATCTGTGATCCCCGTGGGTCCAGCTCAGGATGTTCTGGGAAGTCAGGGGGAGAAGGAAATTGGTGGCCCAGGTTAATCTGTGCTGCATTCAGGGGACAGCAGGTGAGCACAGCTGGTTTGAGTAGTGGGATACACCTGGCTGTAAGTCTGTAGTGGTGAGCCCTGAGCACAGGAGCCTGCATGTGCTCCTGAGACCTGTCTTAGTCGCTCCAGCTGGGCTTTGTGCTGGAATTTTATTGGAATAAACTTCTGGGAATCTGCTCTTTAGAAGCTGTAGGTAGATACAGAACCCAGTTGTTGGGTTCTTGAATCCAGTCAGAGATCTGGGCTTTGACATTTGCACACAGGCCCTGGTTAATCCAGCCCTGAAAGGGTCCTGTCAGGCTGCTGTCAATTCCACCCTCAGCTCATGCAAAGCTGCTTCAAGGATCCCCAGCTAATTCCAAATGGGAACGTTAGGAAAGAATAATGGGCGAGTTATCACTTTGCTGGTTGTTAGATACTCTGTAAATAGTTGTGTTGGATTTTCCAGCAGCTTTGGAACATCCTTCCTTTGCTTATATAATCTTTAAAATATTAGTAAGCTGAAGTTGAGGCAAGTTTTGGAAATTTAGGTTTGTGCTTAGATTAGGGCACTTATCTGCATTCTGGTTTCTCATTTCTGATCCATCAGACAGCAAGGATTAAATATGTCTGGTCTGACCCTATTGCAATTTTTCTAAAATGTATGAATCTATAAAAATTGGAAAAATCCTTTTAATCCTGCGCTTAAATGGAAAAAAAACCCCTCTCATTTTGAAAGAGGCTGTATAACAGTGGATTAGGTAATCGTGTGAAAATGAGTTTAGAAAAGCCAAGACAACATGAAGACAGTCATATAAGACTAATTATCACTTGCTTGGCGTATGTTAGCTGTCACATTCTTCCACGGAAAATATGGATACGAAGCATCAGAATAAAAGGGGAGGGGAAAACAACAACTGCAGAAGCTGTAAAGCTGCGTTCTTCCTTGCTGGCTGCAATAGGGAGCCGGCACGTGAGGAGTCATTCATCACGGGAATGAATGGGGTAATTTGTGAAACTTCTCCCGGATGTGAGGAGAACTTGAACTGTCTTCAGTAGAGTGTATATGGGATTTTTCAACTCCTGTGTTTGCCCTGAAATTGCTTCCCTTCAGACTGAGAGGGGGAAACCCCCTACATTTATTTTTAGATCTATTGCTTGGGTTTTCTGATGAAATAGTTGATTTGGATCAATTTATGGTGACAGCATCTGACTGAGAGAGGGAGGTGGTTTTGTTGCTGCCTGGCAATTCAGGTAACATGACAAAAATACTGTCTCTAACAATGAAATAGATATGTGTGAATAAACATTGACTCCTTACAACTTTCTAGCCAGTTAATAGTCTCGACTGTTAGCTACAGTTGACTGTTTTTTAAAATATTTGCAAATATGGATGAATTTCGTCCCAGTATAAAATTTAATTTTCTCTCACCTAGATTCAAAAATACCTTGAGAGAAGGAATAGTTAGGGGATTCTTCAGCATTTTCTAATTATGTTTTTTAAGAGATGTCATTGATCAAGTCCATGTTGTTGTGAGAAACCTTAAGAAAGAGTTTTATCCGAATTTAATAGACTTTTTTCTGTATAGAGGCAGCCTTCTGGCCAATCCTCTGTGATGTATTGCCCTCCCACCTGTAGCTGTCTTCCAGAAAGGGCAAAGAAAAGCTTGAACGATCTTGTGTTCTAGGGAAGAGCCATGCTGCTCCCCTCACCTCTCTGATTGTACATTCTTGCTTCTTCATGGCTGGCTTAAAAAGCTTTTCAAGCCTGGCTCAAATCATATTTTTCCTCCACCTTTTAATCTATTATTGCCAGTCAGTCAGCTGATCACTCTGCCAAGCTCAGCTCGCTCTCCAAGTCCCACAACTCATTCCAAATGTCAAGAACCTTTCCCTAGAACAAGCCTGTTCTGCGTAAAACAGAACAGAAACATTTCATACTCTAATTTTTTCAAGGGTTCCACAGAGAAGCTCAAAACGTTTCCTGTGGGAATGATCTGTGACCAATAATGAGCCTGGTATTTCCCCTTTCATTACCCACGTGGAGCCTGGAAAGTTTGCTCAACTCATCAGAAACATTTATCAGCTCTGTAGGTTCAAAAAGTTCCTTCCCCCCCCAAAAAAAACCCAAAACAAACAAAAAAACCCCAAACAATTAAAACAAATCCAGTGCTTTTGAGTGTGGATCATTGCTCTCACCACTTATTGCAAGTGGGGCATTTTCTGTATTGTGCCACTGCTTGTCTATCTCCTATTAT